>WBNM01040880.1:13752-43737 GCA_013399055.1 Ramphastos sulfuratus
TTTTTTTTTTTTTTTTGAGCTGTGGCTTACTATATCCTACGTGGCAGGTGGCATGACACAGATGAGAAGCCAAAGTGAGAAATGGCTTTCCTTTCACTCCAAGGCATGACATATGCTGGGAGATGCTGAAAACCTTATTAAGTCTCTTATTATTGTACTACCTAATGACTGGTGTATATATAAAATATTACTGTGTTTTACAGAGGCACCCAAATGTTCAAGAGCAGCTAATGGGTTTGGACGTGCAACTGGCAGCTGATTCCCCTCTCTTAAAACATCAGATTGCTTCAAAATTGTTCAGAGGATATGCAGCTAAAACCTAGTGACTTTGAAAATGCAAGCTATTTTTTACCATCTAGGGGCCCTGCACTGTAAAACTAAGAATTTTAGTCCTCAAAAAAAGTGCTAGCAATTTTCTGACAGTGTATTTTCCAGGTAAAGGAAACTCACAGTATATTTGACAGCCAGGTGGACAGAAAATCATGTAAACTGAGGGGCAGACGGTGATATAGTTGGAGGTCCAAGAGGAAGTGGAACTGTAAAGTGGAGCTTGCAGTATTCATGGAGTTCATCGAGGTTGGGAAGATGCTGCAGTGTGTTGGAGCTGCACACACAGAGCAAGGAGTGGAGGCATCAAGAATAACCACTACGATGTGTTTCATACTTCACAATTGATCTAAATCTTATGAAAGTGTATCACGAACAGGTTGTTCCCCATATAAAACCAAAATCCTTTTCTCTCTCTGTTTTGCACAAATAAACAAAGCCTAAGGCAAGATGCTTGTAATGAAGTCTTTCCATATCCTGCATATGTAAGTTATCCTACACCTGTAAGGTGTACAAGACAGAGGAACCCACAGTGCTTGCACATAATCACACTGCATTGTTGTATTCCTGATATCACGGATTCCTCTAAATATCACGGAACAAACCCAGTGGCTGAAGTGATAGGGAAGAGACGGGTAACAAAGCAGAAGCCGTGAAAGCCGCATGTTTTTTCCTCCTTTCTCGCTGCCCATGCGATTCCCCAGAAGGGGGAGATCTCAGCCTGCCTGCTGCAGCAGCTAGCACCCAGCCTGTACTTCGGGCTCCTGCTCCAGGTTTGTCTGACAGGGAAGATTTCAGCACAAACCATGCGATTTGGTACTGGAGCACGCTGGACCTCATCTGCTTTAAAAGATGCACAGATATAGTCATCACACTTCATAATTTAATAAACGACTAAAAAATTGCACACGTTTTCATTTTAGCAACTCAGGTCCTGCAACTAAATTCACGATGCTACAAAGGCATTTGAATTTTTCACTAATATGTCATGAGCACTGCACCCATTGCAAATTAATGAGTCTCTGAATAGCACTGTGCATTTGTCATTTGAATTTATGCTAATTCACCGAGGTCTCCTGATGATGTTGATAGTCCGCAGCAGCTGCTCAAACTATAGAATACACACGCGTGTTCTTCCACTTTTTATTCATCTTTCCTTGGATTTTTCTGGTCTATCATTTGGGCTGCAGTCCTGCAGCTGGTTATTGATAGGGCTGCTAATTCTCTTTGACTTTACACTACAGGCTTGACCCCCAACCCTAAGCAGAAGTAATGGACCAGTGTTGAGAGAATTATGTACATCACACAGCAACAATCTCAGACTAGCAGGTCAAAAGGAGTTCATTGAGAACCAATGGTATTTACAAAGAATGTTGGCATGGTAACTGATAAGTTTTTTTTTTCTTTTTCCCCCTTCCCCTCCCAAATGAATTATACCTAGTGTAATTTATTTCAATAAGTCAGTCCAAGGCTCTGACTGTGTTCACATAAATTGCATGCCGTGGTGGATGGCACTTGGTTTGTTTCTGCACATACAAAGAGGTAAAGGTCTGTCGTTTACCCTTCCAACCCAGAAGAGGAGGATATGCAACAGCCAGCCTATGGTAGTGACTGCAGGATGCTGGCCAAAGGCTAGATGACAACCTTTCCATCCAGAGTTCAGGCAGTGCCATTAGGTAATGAGGAACAGTGTCAGACCAAATCCACATGAGGTCCTGTCAAAAGAACAAAGAAAAGAACTTCTAGGGAAGCTAGCAATAAAAGTTTCAAAATATGTATCTGTGAGCTGCTATACATTGGAAGTTAGAACCTTTCAGAGCAGACTACAGTCTTTACCAACTTTAGCTCTAAGCATGACAATTATAGTGCTGCTAATATACCCAGGAAACAATTATTTGAGCTGCCTAATCATTTTCAAATGACTCAGAAAAATCAAGCACAGAGACAAAATGAGTAGCACAGATACAGAAAATGCAGCTTGTTAAGAGTCACTCCATGTAATATTTATTTATTTTATTTCTTACTTTTCCAGGCTTCACAGGTCCAAGGAGGCTTAGTAGTTTAATTTTGAAACATCTGGGAGCAGTGATGCTGTACAATATAGTGTGGCCTTTTGTTTGCAGCAGGTTCTTTCCAAGGGAACAAAGCTGTGTCACATGAGGGAACTTGACTGAATTATCTGATAAATGTCAAAATCAGACAGACGCTTTCTGCTGTCTCTTAAATACTATCAGGAAAGGGTTTAAAAAAATTAACCACTTCATCTCTAATATCAGAGAGAAACTCTGGAGCTGAACAATGGCATATACAAAGGGAAAAGAGAGGAGGCAGACTCCACAGTCTTAAAGCAGCTCCAAGCATAACTCTCAGGAGAGCTACTCAAAAATATATAAATATATATACGTGTGCCTATACATTCTAGCACCCTTCCCAGGGTTAAAGGGCCACTTCAGAGAGAAGCATTCAGTAAGGAGCAGCAAACAGCTACTTTCTTATAGCACTACAGTTTTCCCATCAAGGAGGTTAGTAAAGAGATTTTCACTGTTCTCAAAAAACTTTGAAATGTAAACTTGTTCGATTGATGGCTCCTTCTGGTCCTGGCAGCCTTTTTGATAGCTGGTGCTCTTTCTGGAATACTTGTTAAATATGTCTCTGTAGCAAAGATGTTGTTTCTTTTTTTTTTTTTTTTCCTCCTTCCCATGTGAATTTTTTTTTTCTCTCCAAGTCAGTGCATGGGAGAGTGGAGATAGGCTCTTGTCTACGATGCAGCAGACTGACAGGTGAACACCTACTCTCTCTGCCCTTGTACATTGTAATACTTTATGAGATTAGACTGCCTGAAAGCTGTTTTTTTCAGCCTAAACCTTCAATTCTCTTTGAACACAACCACTCATGGTGACTTCTGCTCAGGAAAACTGGCCATAGCATCACAGGCTGCACTGAAAGCTGCAAGAGTGTCAAAGATGGAGACAGCTATGTGTACCAGCATCATTTAATACCAGTGCCATCTAAAGCTATTAACTCCTTCCTTTGTAGAGACCAAAATTTGGAACTTAGAGTGACCTCATCCTGAAAGATACTGTCTTGAGTTCTCCCCTCCACCAGTGCCCACAGGACCCTAATTTCTGACCTTTACCAGTAAATAAATCCTTATTCTCTTTCTGTGGCTGCCTGTTTAAGGCAGCCCAGCTTTCAAAATGACTGCGCTTGCATACTTGCTTGTCAAGCTTGCACAGCTCTTAGTTTTGGAAACATTTTGCTTTGTGCATGTAAATCGTCTCCTGGAGGTTGTCACATATGCTTGTTTCTCATCTCTCATGCTACCTCCTCTGACCCTGCTAATTCCATCCTTGCAGTGTAATTGTAAAAGAAATCTTCCTGGTTGAAATAACAAGTGGTGTCACGGGAGTTTTCTGGAGTAATATCTTGATGCTAACCACTGTTCACAGATCTGGGGAGGATTAAACTTGCTCCATGTGAAGAATTTTATACATAGATGTAATAAAAACTAATGTAGCTTCCAGAAATAAATAATCTGAGGCAGGCAGGCAGCTTTTTCCACTCCACTTTTCCTTTCACTGTGCTCAGCCTAGCTATTAACTAGCTATCATCTTTATTAAAGATTATTCTTCTGTGTAATAGCTCTGATTGTTTGCCACATCAAAACACAAGAATTTGCAAGTGCCTCCTGGCATGTTTTGCAGACCAGATCTTGTCCCTCATTCCCCCTGCACCAGCCTCACTAGCTTCCTTTTCTTATTTCGTTGAAAGGACTTGTGCAAACTGTGCCACTCAGAGAGCAGACAGTGAATAATTCAGCACACTGGCATATGAAGCCATGGCAGAGCAAGTCGTTGGTGTGATCCACACGGGCTACAATGTGCTTATAAAGGCAGGCAGCTAATGCTGATAATATGCTGTGCTAGCCATGGCTGTTGGCAAATTATACAGCACTCAGTAGTCTGTCAAGGCTCAGAAGAGACTGTGCTTCCCAAAGGTGACAAAAACTTTGTCAGGCTTTTGTTGCCTTTTACGTTAAAAACTCTTGCAGTGATTTTATATCAGTGTGCTTGTTGCTGGCTTTTTGTGTTTGCTTTTTTGAGTGATTTTATTGAAGTGTTTTTACTTTGGTCCTGTTTTAACTACAAGTTCTCTGAATGTCTTTCTAACAGTTCAGATTTCTATAAAGACAGCTTATTCTTTTCCAAGTGACTGCCTGCAGAAAAGTGTGAGGTACGGAGGTGGTAGTGCAGGGGAACTTCATATCTTAAAGTTAGGAAACTATGGGGGAAAGGTTAATTTGAATTAAAACCTGAACATCTCAGACCTCAGAGTCTCAGACCTCCTTGGAGAGAGATTCTTAGATAATGTGGGTCATATCTGCCCTGTTGATATCAAGATGCTGTTTTTTAGGGCTCTGTGCAATTTCCTTGTGGTTCCGGACTGGGAGTCTTCCTGAGGGTAATTATCATCCCTAAATGCTGACCTTGCATTTGGTCTTACATATCAGCATATACAGAAGGCTTGAAAGTATCCTGAAATTAAATAATTCTAATGTCATTAAAACATTAGATATTAATTATGAAATCCTAGAATTACATAATCTTTTTGTTTGGAGAAGACCTCTAAAATCATTAAGCTGAACAGAGTAAGCTTGCAGCCCAGAAGCCCAATCACATCCTGGGCTGCATCAAAAAATGCATTGCCAGCAGGTCTAGACAGGTGATTCTGCCACTCTGCTCTGGTGAGACCTCACCTGGAGTATTGTGTTCAGCTCTGAAGACCTCAACACAGGAAGGACATAGACCTGATGGAACAGGTTCAGAGAAGGGTCATGAAAATGATCAGGGGATTGGAGCACCTCTGCTACAATGACAGGCTGAGGAGCTGGGGTTATTCAGCCTGGAGAAGAGGAGGCTCCAGGGACACCTAACAGTGACCTTCCAGAATGTGAAGGGAGCCTACAAGAAGGCTGCAAAGGGACTGTTTCCAAAGGCTTGCAGTGACAGAATGAGGGGCAATGGCTTTAAACTAGGAAAGAGCAGATTTAGATTGGGAAATATGAACAGGTTCTTTACCATGGAGGTAGTGGAACAGTGGAAGATGTTGCCTGGGGAGGTGGCTGAGGGCCCATCCCTGGAGCTTTTCAAAGTGAGGCTCAACAGGGCTCTGGGCAACCTGATCTAGTTGAGGATGCCCCTGTTGACTCCAGAGAGGGTTGGACTAAATGACCTTTGGAGGTCCCTTCCAGTACAGATTATTCTGATTCTATGCTTCAAGGATCATCAAGTCCTGTTTCTCCATGGCCATTAAGGTATGTCCTAAAGTGTTATGTCTGTGTTTTCTGAACATCTCCAGGGATGGTCACTCCACCAGCTCCCTGGACTGCCTGACCTTCTTGTCCATCTCAGCAGGATAAAAATGTTCAAAGATTTATTTAAAGGCATAGTGAAAAGATTTCAGTTGTTTCCAACTGTTTGGGCAAACCCAGTCTCTAGGATGCCAAAGCAGAGAGTTCAGGGCCAGGCTAGGAACAGCACTCAGCACTAGGAATGGGGGATACAGGGTGGAGAATGCAGGTGGCAGAATTTCACTGCAGTCCTTGCTGCATTGCTGACACTCACAGCTTTTAGCGAAACGCTGAGGGATATACTGAGGGGGTAGGTCAAGCACACATGAGACCTTTGAAAGCATAAATTCATCCTTTTAGTATGAAATGCACACTGCGAACTGGACAGATGAACTGGTTGGAGTGTGCATGTGTCCTGCCTTCCCCACAGACTGCCAGGCACCTCCCAAAGGCATGGCCATGAGTGTCTTCTGGTCTTCTTGGTGTCACAACATGTTTGTGTACCTATAGGAGATTAAATGCACAGGCAGGAAATAGCATTTAAGCATCTGTAACCTCAAAGGGAATTGGTCCTGAATTTGGCCCTTAATTCTGAACATTAAAGGAATCGTCAGATGGCAAATTCTGGAGTTGAGATGGTTCTGAAAAAAATCTGGTGCTCTAAGCACTAGACATATCTCTGCTCTAAATTAAACATCTTCTACAAAGCTATTTATTTGATTTTCTATATGCAGCATGTCCAGATGCCACGTGTGTGTTTTTGAAAGCAGATTCTTGCTTTTAAATTCCATATGTGGAATAAATGTTTATTAACATATCAGATTGGATAGGATTTTAACTCAGAAGGAAAAATTAGGTTTTTAAGAGGCAATTGTTTGATTTCTTTGATGAATTTTGGTTTCTTTTTCTTTCTCTGGACTGACTTCTTAGCCGAGCTCAATAGCTGTAGTGAGGAGTAGCACCATCAGCATCCTTTTCCTTCTCCTGGTACCACAGCACTGACATTACCCTGTGAATGGTATGCTGGATCATGGGCTGTCCCTGAGGGTTTATCCTTTCCCCCTTGCAATCAGTCCCTCACAGGGTTCCCATATGCTGTGTGGAGGCTCAGGAATCTGCCTTCTCACCAGGCACCAAGTAGTCCACCCACCATGGTCATCAGTCTCTATGACTGTTTTGCTTTATAAGGTAAAGGAATTGTCACATTTACCTTATAGATCTGTATTTGCCTACAGGAAAAAAACAAAACAAAACAAACAAACAAAAAACCCAAACAAACAAAAAAAAACCCCAAACCAAACCAACCAACCAAACAAAAAAACCCAACACAAACCCAAACAAAAAACAAAAACACAAAACCCAACGCTGTGGTTGTATTATGTGCCACTGTGTAATACAGATATTTGATATGTGTGTGGGAGTGAATTGAGATATCTTTTCAAGCATGGGCACCACACATTTCATGCCTCTTTTTTTTTTTTTTTTTTTTTGGTACCCCCATAACCGAGCTTCCAGGTTGCAAAGATTTTGCTTTGCTCAGAGGGACTCATGGTAAAGCCAAAAGGGGAAAAAAAAAATAATAATAAAAGAAAATCACAGCATACTTCTCAGTAAGTTCTCTTGTCTCTTTCAACTAGCCAACATAAAAACCTTTTCTCCTGGCTCGCACAATCTTTTAAAGTACTAACAAGTGTTCTGCAGTTTCTAAGAGATTCTTTTTTTTTTACTTTCATAGCTCCAGGGTTACCACCCTAGTAGGTGTGGAAAATCTTTGTTCACTTCATTATAGGACACTTTTGTGTACCATCTAACTGGATTCAGCCAGCAAAGGAGAGCAGATATGTCATATGTCGAATGCTTTTTTCCTTGTTCCTAACATCCTAGGATATTGCACACTTTTATGTTCTAATGGAGGTTTCTTTTACCAATGACCAACATTTTCCTCTACTCTCTAACACTCCTACAAGTTTCTGACCTGCTATAATTTCCCTGCCTGCAGTGCAGCTTCAGCCAGTGTTCCTGTTGAGTACTAAGGAAATTAATATGCTGCCTAGAAAAATTGCTCTCAGACCTAGAAAACCTGTGTGACGGTGGATGGTGACTTGCGTGCACTAACATCTCACGTGCTTTCTGGTATGTCCATGTCAGAACTGCAATGAAAACCAGGGAAAAGGGGCAAATCAGTGCATGTAATGTATTTCATGGAATCCGACCATAGTGAGAACTGGAAGGGACCTTTGGAGATCATCTGGTCCAACATCTCTTTTAAAGCAGGGTCACCCAGGGCAGATTGCCCAGGATCTCAATGTCCTGGTGAGTTAGGAATCTCTCCAAAGAAGGAGACTTCATAACCTCTCTGGGCACCCTGCTCCAGGGGTCCTCTACTGTCACAGCAAATAAGTCTTCCACCCTGTTCAGATGGACCTTCATGGGCTCCAGTTTGTTCCTGTTGCTCCTCGTCCTGTCACTGGGCACCACCAGAAAGATTCTGGTCCCATCATCTTACTCCCCACAGGTCTTTTGGCTCTTGCTGAGCATTGACCAAATCTCTCAGACTGCTTTTCTCCAGGCTCAGCAGACCCAGGTCTCTCAGCATTTCCTCCTCACAGAGATGTTCCAGGCGCCTTAGCATTTTCTAGACTCTACTGGACTCTTCCTTGGTAGTTCTTTGTCTTTCTTGAGCTGGGGATCCCAGTTCTGGAACCAGTACTCCAGCTGCAGCCTCACTAAGGCAGAGTAGAGGAGAAGGACAACCTTCCTTGACCTGCTGGTCACACTCTTCATTCACCAGAGACCGTTGGCTCTCTTGCCCATGAGGGCAGATTGCTGGCTCATGGTGAACTTTTTCTCCACCAGTACTATCAGGTAGTTCTCCATAGAGCTGCTTTCCAGCAGGCCAATCCCTAACTTGTACTGATGCAGGGGTTTATTGCTCCCTAGCTGCAGGACCCTGGACTTCCCCTTGTTGAACTTGATAAGGTTCCTCTTCACCCAGCTCTCCAGACTGTCCAGGACTCACTGAAGGCAGCACAGCCTGATAGTGTGTCAGACGCTCCTCATGATTTTGTGTCATCATTTCATTGCAAGCTTCCTCACAAACCTTTACCCAGTGTCACTGAACAGCACCAAACCTCTCCAGCGGTAGATGGAGATAAGAAGCTCTCCAGGCCAGTCAAAATTAATCCATACATTGAAAACATCACACACACTGTTTGTGTGGGAGACATGATGATGAAAGAATGCTCAAGGCCATTTCTAAAATGCCTTTATCAGTAACATTTTCTTATTACCCAGTTCTGTCTCTGGGCTATTTTCAGAAACTGAAAGCTCTGCTTCTCTTTTACAGCTTGGCCACTTCCTTTTTGACCGTCTTCCCACTCTGAACATAAAACAGGTGCATCAGCAATATTTGGCGTGCTCATAGCAAAAGAAGTTCTTTCTTTAATACCCAGCATTTCATGTAGTTTCCCTTATCTCAGTCATCAGCACTGATTCAGAGCTATTGAATATCAACAGCACTGACTGCAAGCCAAGCTCGACGAGTTGGCCGGGGTTACAGCTGTGGGAGGACCTGCAGGAGAGGTAATAGCTGCCTCTGGGAGCCAACATATGCCAGCTACAGTACTTCCTTCATATTTCTCATTTGCTAAAGCTCAGTTTTCTTTGTTCTTTTGTGAAAGGTGACTGGACTGATTAAGATTTCCAGATGCAACAGACAACTCATCTGACATCACTGGCAAGGAAAATAAAAAAGAGCTCACTTCATGGTGAAAAGATTAATACAAATGTGTTTGGCAGAGTTATAAACAGATGAAAACAAGGTATTATACTGCAGAGCCTCTGGGATCCTTCACTGTAGTCTGTCCTGCCCACACTACCTTCAGCATCAGAGGCTTCCTATTAAAGTAAGGTATCACTAGATGATACGGTCCTCTGAAAATTATCTTTTAAAATGCTGAGGTACCCTTGCTTCACATCATTAGAGAGCACAAGTAGGAGATGAGGTTAGAAAATGTAGTCTTTTAGGTGCTTCTGTAAAGTAAAACTCCTGCCCAATTTCAGATCAGAGCAAACTGAAGGAGGAGCTGTCATGAGCCAAACTTCTGTAAAGGATGCTAGCACCTAGGCTCCCGGGGGTCCAGGGTGAAAGATCACAGGTTGGTGATGTGCAATGTCACAGGCTGTAAATAAAGCAGAGTATTTTGTGGTGATGTCTAAAAGTCCAGAACTGGTGCCTCCTTCCCCTACACTGCCACAGACTGAATATTCAGCCCAGTAATGGCCACTCAGTTTTCATCTTTTTGACTCTTTTGGGGTTTTCCCTTCCCCTGTTTGCTGTCAGGAGAGTAAACCATGACTGGTGTGGTGGGCTGTAGTCACACTGCCCTGTTACCTCGATGTTCTCAGCAGAATAAACACTCCACGTATTTTTATTTATTTATTTTTAATTTCAAAATCTTATTTATTTTCTTAAAAAATCCACCAAACCAATACTGTTATAGATAGTTTCTATCATCACCATCCTGCACAGACAATGTCAGAGTAATTCCACACTCATCTTACACCAAAACTAGAGGTTCTAAATATAGCATCTAGGGAGACATGGCATTAAGTTCATACATTAGGAGACACAGATGAAGTTTGGAGTATGTAATCATGACCTTGGTTGAGTCTGTTTGACATCATCTGATGCCTGTCTGCAGAGACAAATGGAAAAGGAAGATTCCCATAGTGTTGCTGGCCAACTTTAGTGTCCTAGTCCTATGTTGGTGACCTCTCTGTGAAGATATTTACACGATTCCACACTGCAATATTCTACCTCTGACGACTCATCTTTCACTGCTTAAACATGGTGATTACATTGTCAAGAGAAAGCTGCAAACTGAAAGAGGCTTTTTCAGACATACTTTGGCTAACACAGTGTACATTCAGACCATCCCATTTACTTCGGTGTTTGAGTTGACTGTTGACTTGGTTCTTCCACACTGTTTATACATTCTGAAGATGATTGGGATAAAGTAGCTACAAATCATATACCAAAAAGTAGCAATTTCTTAACTTTTTTTTTTTTTCTTTCTTTCCAAATAGGTAATTCCTATCCCATTATGACCGCAGATGAGTTCAGTATGGTGGCCAATCCAAGCTTCTTGGTCTTCCCAGTATACTAATTTGGTTGTATTAACAATATTTCTGCCCCTTTACTTAGGTAAATCAAGGGATTATTAATTACCACTTTTATTGAGCATAAAGTGGTAAATAACACTGTACAAATGAAAGAGGTAGGATGAAATAGGCATTATTTAGGGTTAATTTCTGTTCCCACATTGATTGATTTTTTCCCCCCTCCTAGCAAGAGGTTTTTTCACTTAGGAATCAGATCCTAGAAGATTGCTTTGGCAAGTGAGACATTGGAATTATCTCGGTATTGACAGCACTAATGCTGCTTTATATTTTAAATTACAAGAAAAAAAAAATCTATGAATTTTAAAGGCCCTTAGGTCAGAAGTGATGTGATAATAGCAATTTTGAGTTTTCATTATGAATTTAATAACAATTTATTGGGTTTTTTTGCAAGTTTTTCAGGACCTAATAGTTGGATATAAAATTTTACAAAAATAAATCTCAAAATTTAATATGCAACAAAAAGGGCATAAAATACCTGAATATTTATTGGAAATATAAAACAAACAAACAAACAAAAAAAACCTCCCAAAAACCCTGTTCTGCCAAAGTGATGGTGGGATATTAATATAATTTGACATCATTAGGGCCCCAAGAGGTGGTAGAGAACAAATATATGTGAAACTTCATGAGGAATTCACACTTTAGGCATGAAAATAAGTAGATGATAGAAAAATGAGCCATCCTCTTCAGTTTAGACACCGATGGAACCATCGAATTCTTATGCTCGAAGACGCAAAAATCTTACATATAAGAAATGAAACAATCTCCAGGATGATCATCATGAAGAGAAAAACTGGGTAGCTTCTGTGTGGGAATTTTGTCAGCCTGTAGCAAAGACCCACTCTCTTGTGCATTGCTTTACTGCCTCACTCTGGAGATGAGCAGTAGACAGACACTGTTTTCCCAGTGTGGATCAGCAGTAAATTAGGATGGTGCAGGTATTATCAATTAGCATAGCACAAGGCTCCTTACTTTCATAATGTTAATATTATTTCCTTTTGTAACATAAATTGTAATACTAATTGAATTCAACTGCTGCCTGCGCACCTTTCTAGGCTTAATTCCCTCTCTCTTCCCTGCCCCCGCTTCAAATATGGCCTGCAGAGAGGCTAGTGTCCACATCATGCTGGAAAACAGAATCATTATGTATCTTTATCCAGTTCAGAGACCCATTTGTGAGAACATGAACCCCGAGGGGGGATTTGCTTAGCTCTCATTTTGCCTTTTTTAAAGCCTAACTGTTTAAATAGGAGAACCTTTCCTAATGTGGCTGCTTTCTCAGCTATCTCATCTTTAGATGGCTCTTTTCCCCCGTAGCTTTGATTTGTACATGTGGAATGTTTTTGATCAGATAACACCCACTGGACATGTTGCTGTCTTTGTTCAGGACATTGGTTTTGTAAGCTGCAAAGCTGATAAACACTTATATGTGCCTTGTTTCCTTTTCTGCGTGAAGATTCTATTGAGACATCAGCACATCTGGGGAAAACATGTTTTTTAATATTACGGTTGCTCATTTTAAATTCAGCACTATCATATTTGATGTTCCATCTTTAAAAAATGCAAAATGATGACTTGTTGGCAATAATGAATAGGAGCCTAGCAGAGAAGAAGAAAGGGAACCTGCCTTGAGGTTCCTTTGTTATAAAATTCTTATCTGAGGAAGAGGCCCTCTGAGGATATTAAAACTTGACTCTTTTTCTGTTAATCTCACGAAAGATAGAGCTCTTGTTAAACTTGCTTGGCTTTGTTGCCTCCACAGTTCTGATGCCTTACACAGCAGTTTTTTGGGTTTTGTTTTCCTTTTTTTTTTTTTTTTCTTTAAAATAAATCCTTGGGACAGAAGATAAAACAAATGCCATGCTCCAGTGACTGGCATATACCAACCAGAGGCACATTCACATGAGAAAACTGCTTGACAAATATTTCATCTATCTGAGATATTTTCCAGCCGAGTTGCCTTGCTATTCTGTTCCCACCACATTCTCTGCGTTGCACAGTGGAAAAGCAAAGACATTTAACTTCTGCTCTGGACTGGGAACTTCAGATGCTAAAAAACAGGTCATTTTCTGCCCCCGCCCCCCCCAGCTGGCACTGAATAATGGAAACAAACTTACTATCAGCTTTTTTTTTTTTTTTTTTCCCCTGAATACATCTGTACCAAAGGAGCAAATCTGGAAGGGCTTAGCTACATGACTCAAAAGTCCCTGCATACAATAGCTAAAAATTCTCATGAACTAGGACTATTTATATATTTATAATGAAATTATGAAAAGCTGACTATACTAACTTTCTTGTCATTAATACAGGAATATAACTTGTCTCACTATACAAAAGCACAGTTGATGGCAAATAAAGAAAACATTCAGACAAATCTTGGATTCCAAATCAACAGGAAATTTGTATATTTTTGTGGAGGTCAATTTATTGGAAATCAGCATTGCAATTTAGCTGTGGAGGTAGTTTTTAAACATAAATCTATAATGAAATTTCCGTGTCAACCATAAGAGCCAAACACCAGTGTCATGTGTGTCATGTGTGTTCCTTCCCCCTACGGAAAGCAAAAGATGCTATTAGTTGTGTAGGAACAGTAAAATACATATTAATTATTTCAATAAGAATGAGCAAAATTTTAGAACATGCTGAGTAGTTCACTATCAGAGCAAAAAAGTAAAATAAAACCTAGGAAAATTAGTTTAATGGAGTTAGAAAATTAGTAATACACCATTCTCAGAGAAAGCTAAAAGGAGGAAAGATGGTGGAAAGTTACACAACGTGTTCCTGATTGTTCACAGAGAAAATAAAGCTCAAATTCCTGGCTAAATGGATACAACCAAACAGCACAGGTCTCGTTCCAGAAGTTGATCATCTTATACGCTTATGGAACAATTTATGTGCATACACAAAGGAACCAAACAGCTGTACAGCATGCATTTGGTAAATTTGAATAGCGGTTTGCAGACCAAAAGGATCCAACCAGTCAACCAAAGAACCAAACAAAAAAACCCCAAAACAAACCAACAAATCACTATTCGCTTATGGAGTAGGAAAAAATATTAAATTTGTTGTTAAGTATTTACCACAAATGTTTCACTCAGCTCTGTCCGTAAGTAAAATGGGAAATGAGTCAAAAGGCAACACACAAGGAAAGGGCTTCAGTATCCAGGTGCTGGCTTTCTGCCTTTAAATCACTGCCCACATCTACTTGGAAATGGCAGTTATAAGCAAGGCTGATTTCAGCCCAGTGTCTTGTATGGCAAAAACATGTTGCACACTTTTGGCACTCTCTGAATCTCCAACCACGGATCACATTAGCATGGTGTGCACCATTTCTTAGAATCACAGACTGGTTTGGGCTGGAAGAGAACATTAAAGGTCATCTAGTCTAAGTCCATATAGTCAGCAGGGTTATCTTCAACTAGATCAGAGCCCTGTCTGACATGACCTGGAGTGGTTCCAGGGATGGGCTATCATTTCCAGGGATGAGGCATCCTTTGGAGCATAATCATGTTGTAAATTGTCTTTTATTCCCTGCTACAATAAATGGTGAGACTTCAGTTTCCAGTGCTGCCAGCTCTTTCATCTTTCTAAGGACAAAAGGTTCATTGAACACAAATTGAACTGATGGGTACTCACAGTACTCACACTGGGTTAGGCTTGGATCTTTTCTATTCTAGGCAGGCGAGGCAAATTGAGTATGAATTGGTACAGTACCACACGTACTACCAGTGCTTCTGGGTGGGCACCAGTAGTTGTGTATCAGTTTTGAAGGATTGATCTTGTCAGGACTGCAATGTTCCTACTTGTTTGGGAACTTATGGAACTAAATGGAGTAATTGAGATCTGAGAATGCTATATTTATTATGTATTTTCTTACATCACCATTGCAGGACAAATAAAAGTTATAAGAAAACATTTACCTTTTTACATATAGTGAACGCTGTGAGCATCTACTACAAGATTTTTTCCAAGAACAAGAGTATTTTTTTTTTGTTCCTACTTGCCTGCTAAATTCTTAAGTAAATGCTTGATTTTTACCAGTGCTGATCACCCACTCAGAGTCTCATGAGAAAACAGCTTTGTAAACAGTGAATCTATCTGAAATGATTTCTAGCTGACTTCCTTTGCTGGAGCTCAGTAAGAGCTTTACATGAACATTGTTTTTGAAAATCGGACTACTAATTTTGGTGTCAAAATTAGCAAAATTTGCCCTACACTTACATTTGTGCCTGTGCAGGTCCACTCATTGCTTTTAGAAAGGATAAACGCACTATGGGGAAAAAGAAAATTAAATGAAAAATCAAACCCCTTCATTAACAGGGCCAGAAATTTTCAAGAAAAAGTCAGACTGAGGTAAGGATCATGATATTTCACTAGACCTCAGTCTAGGCAAATCCTGAACTTCTGATTATTAATCTTTTGCTAAAACCTGTCAGTAACTCCTTAATTAAACAGAGCCTTTCTTCAGTAAAACTTTTTGTGTCAGAATTATAGAGGCTTCCAGTTCTGACATTCAGGCTGCTTCTTGGCAGGTGTTAATGAGGTACCTTAGTTTGTTTTAATGAAGTACAATGCACAGCTTCATTTATACATAAGAAGAGAAACAGGAAAGATTTTGAACAGGTTTTACTCTGTAATCCAAGCAAAATGTACAGACTCTGCTACTCACCATTAATAGGATGACATCAAGAGTTGGCAGCATTTTTCTGCAGAATACCATAATCTCATGTGGATACATTTGAAAAGTGGAAAATCATTGTTATCTCATATAGATTCTTACAATGCACCGTATGTATCTAGTGAATGAGCATCAAACTGACCCTGTGGGTGTATGCTGCACATCCTGCCAGTCCATTGATTTTGGGACTGTGCTGAAAACAAAAGGCTGGCTTTGAGAAAGGGCCATGAACTCACATTTAGGGGTATAATTTTGCACAAGTCAGAACAGAGAAGAGACAAAACTGTCCTCCAGACAATAGGCTTCAGTATGGGTAATGCTAATTATAATGTTGGAGTGCTACAGGGTCACGCTCTTTCCACTCTTCCATAATTATGCTCCAGGAAGCACAGCACACAAGAGGTTAATTTCTTTGGGTTCTCTTTCTTTCTTATTGTGCTCGGGAATTTCATGCAGATGCAAGGCATAATTCCATAAGAATTATATTGTTGGTTATCATTAATGGCTGCTTGTTATGAAGTGCAATATTCCTACCTTTTAAAATTCAGCAGGATTCTAGACAGGCTTTTCCTCTGTTAGGATCTTGGCCAATAAATTACTCAATAGGGTGCACACAGTGGCTGGAGCAATATAATAGCATCAGCCTTGGAAAACTGTGTGGAACAGTATTGGTAACCACAGGAGCAAAGGGGCACTTCTTCATAAGGATGTCTTTCACTGGCTCAGACGGTCAACCAGAGGGCAAAACACAATGTTTCAGGCTAGATATAGATTTCAAATGGGGCAGATATTTGGCAGGCAGGAATCATATACATAAAGCTGACTTTGAAAAAATGTCATGAAAAAAGGAAAAAAAAAAAAAAAAGAGAGAGAGAAAGATCCACTGTTACCACAGGAATCTGAATATGTTATATAGTGCTTTATTAGCTGGGTCTCTATGAGAAGGAAAAACAAGTCAAATGCACCCAAACTGCAGCCTTTGGGAGTAGAAGGACATCGCTGTCTGTGTTGGTTTCTTCTCATTTACTGTTTAATTTCTGCTGACAGAATTTTTGGCAGCATTTCATAGATGGAGAAGATCTTCTCCCTGAATAGCTGGTTAATTCAGATCTTAAGGGTCTTTTCCAACCAAAAAGATTCTATAATCCCCTGATTCTATCATTTCATCCCAGTCCAACCTATCTGAGACATTTTAGGTATCTCCATATAACTCCATGTTGATGGAATTTGCCGTACTGCTTTTATGGCTAATCCTGTATGCTCCTTCTACATGCCAGGTCATGGGAGAAAAACATTTATTATTTATTGTTGGAATTAGTTCTGTAAAGAAAGAAAAGGGAGGGAGTTCACCTGGGGAGCCTTGTTTATAGTTGAGTCCTGATGTGCATCGCAAATTTGCTATGAAAGCAAACCAAGTCTTTTGAAGGTAGGTAGGAAATCATCCTCTCTCACACAGACCTACCCTGGAACAGATTTTCCCATGAGCTATTCTTTTGCTGTAAATATCTCTCCTGTAACATGCAAGAACATGTTAGTGGTTATCAGATTAAAACACAATCTCACCTGAGGCTAGTGTCCCAGGACAGTTTTTCAAGTAGGTGCATGAAGAAGGGGCACACAACGATTCCCAGCTGGGTGTTTTTTGCTTTCTGGGATAAATGACCCCTAACTCTTTGCAGCTGGGGTGTTATGATGTGAGGGCTGGCTATAGACTGAGTCTGGGGTACGGCTTGAATTAGTGTTCCTGGACCTGCAGCAGGATGCTTTAGAGGCTGTCTGCACCAGCTTTGCTATATGATGCATTGCCTCTGTATTATAGAGGTGTCTGACAATGTCTCAGCTAACAATTCAATATATAAATATATATATACATATATATATGCAAAACAGCAGAAGCAGCTCTGAATGACTGTGGATAACCTGTAGATATCCTTCATGTGCTCCTTAGGCTCACTTATAGATGCCTGCTTATGTAATATTTACATCCTTAATATAGCTCATTATAGTCGAGGGCAACTTACATGCAGTTAAAAGTAAAATTGCTGCTATCAAATGAGAATTGCAGTCACTCCTTAAAAATTGAGAAGATTATCTCTGAAAAGGCTTTTCAAAAACTCTCTAGTCTGTTATTAACACCCTAAGAAAAGATCTCAAGAAAAATGGGATAATTTTCCAAACGCAGAGGACAATATAAAAAGATGTTGTTTATGAAAGTTTTAGACTAAACCAGGTCCTCTATTATTAAGCAACAGCTCATGTTGCATGCTAGAGACTCTACACGCTTTTATGGTACTTTTACATATTAATTGTCCAATTTTATCAAAGTTGGTAATAATTTACTTATTACTAGCACTGGGGTCTGAATAATATTTTCCTTTCCATTAGATTTCTTTCCCAGGATTTTTTGACAGTTATATCCTCTCATCATTAATGTTACTTCTCATCACAGACTGAACTGAATATTCACATGAAAGATCAAATCACTGTTATTTTGACTTGTTACTATTTTTTCATCTAGATTGTTAACCCATCATTTTTATGGCATCTTACAGTAGTTGCTACATTTATAGCATACCTGCTAGTCCAATTCATTATACAGACTAACACTTTTTGGAGGAGAATTTAAAAAGAAAACCTCTTTATGAACTCACACATATTAATGTAAGTCTGTCTCTCATTTCTTTCTCCTTTAGTGCTTCCTGATAACCTAAAAGTATTTCCTTACTTTGCGATTAAAATTTTTTCTCTCTACTTTTTTTCCCCAGTCATTAAAGGGCTTTGAGAAACCTTACTGCAGCTAGAACCAGATTTAAGTATCATAGAGGAAGGGACCATAAACTTACAAATGAAGGTCAAAACTCACAAGATGGGAAAATTAAGGTTTATTTTTGATGGACTTTTTCTAAGGATCTCACTTCTATTGTCAGAGAACTTCATGACTATGAGAAAATCACTGCTGATAGACCTTTCAGAAGGTAAAGATTTTTATTTTTTTTTCTCTGTATAGATGGAGAAATTAAAGCATACAGAGAAGATTTAACAAAATTTCCTAGAGCAGTATAATTTCCTTATTTTTTTTCCTTCCAAAGAGCCCTATATGACCTTGGGACAAACCCATCAGACCTAGTTCCTCTTACAGTGGCCCAGCAGGGGTAGTATGAAACCTATGGTTATTGGTTGTATCACGTTGGCATCTGGAGGTATTAAGATTGTTAGAAACAGCAAGAGACCAGAGAAGTGTTAAGAATCTAAAGAGATGGGAGAGAAAACTGAAAAGGTTTTTATGCCACTTTTAAAGATGGGAAGCAGAGCTAGTGAGAAATGAAATTAATTCCCAAGAGTAGGCAAGGAATTTCTGGCAAAGTTGAGAATTTAACTTGATGTTCTCTTAAGACCAGTCTGTTGATCTTTTAAAACAAAGAAATAAATAAACTCTGAATCTCTTGGGTTTTCATATCCAGCTACCTTATGTGTAAAGTCAGTCTAAGATATTTTTCAGATAAGTTTGCAAAATTAAAGTAGCTGATATGATAAACTGAGCTACGCTTATCTATAGGGTGAACATGAAGACTTAAATTCTGCTACAAATGAGCTGGGAAAGAGTTGGGGTAGGGGAAAAGGAAAACCTGAGTAATAAAAATTTACACATATTATAAATTTTATTGGTGCTGTGATTAACTTCTGCATGTGTTGTGCCCAGCATAACATGACTCTGGCTTGAGAATTTTGCAAGTAGTAATAAAGGTATTTGTAGTGATGGTCTAAAAGAAAGATGTAAAAGAAAGTTGCATGCATGTCAATCAGGTGACATGCATAGACATCAATGGGATTTTGGCTGTGATGCTGAATGGAGCAGAATTGAATCTTGAGCCTTCATATAGCAATATTGCAATTACCTGTGCAAACTGGGTAAGTGTTCTTACAGCTGGTCAGGTGTTTAATTTTGAAGAGCAGTTAAAAAAATGCTGGAAACTCCAAATGCCATGTTATCATGTTTAGCTTATTCCAACCACAAAATGGTAGGTGCAGATACAAGAGGCTGTATGTATGGCTCTTCCTTTATAAATGTTTGATTTGGAGCAAAACTTTTGTTTAGCTTTAAACCCCACAACCTTCCAAGTAACTAAACAGACCAGTGGAGAATCTAAAAATATAGCAAATGCTTTAAAAATCCCATTAAATGATGGGTTTACAGTCCATCTGAAAAAAAATCAACAAACCAGATTAACAGTGATTTGACCTATATATCCAGTTCTACATCTAAGGAAATCTTAAGACCCAAACTTAATGTCAAGAAAAAGTGTTTTATAGGAACCTGGAGTTGGTGGGAGTTGGTGGCAAGTTGTTACTATCTCAGATAGAACGTAACAACGATCTTGTAGATCCATGATGTGAGATGTCATCAAACCACAGATCTATGCTGCTGCTGAAAGAGATGCTTCTGTCTGAGTCATGCAAAGATGCACTGCAATCAAGGTGTCCACCTCAAGGACCCTCATTAAGAAAAAATATTGTTATTAATACGTGTGTTTCATTGGTGTATTCCAGACAAAATGTAATTTGTCATAGCAAAATGATGTCCAGTCCAAATATCACTAAGGAAACAATTTAGAAGTTAATANAGGAAAAAAAAAAAAGGGGGAGAGAGAGAAAAAAGAAAGAAAGGAAAGAAGATAAGAGGGTTGAGATCTCTTTTTCAGCACCTGAGGACCTTTTTCCCTGGTGTTTTTCCAAGGAGAGCTCACAGGCTGCACTGAAATGTAACTGAACAAGCCCTGAGGAAGAACTACATTTACAGAGGTGCTGATTGTGAAATCCTGCCTTTGGTTTGTGGTTGTGAAGGCACTTGGCCTGGAAGACGCTTGATGGTTCTAGCACCTCTTTTTCTTTACTATCCTTGGCAACAAGCCATAATGGCAGTGCTGGAAGTGGTGATGGAATCACCTTTACATTTCCATGTGCCTAGCCTGAGAGCAGTGTGTTTCTGTGGGATCATTTCTGACTGTGGTTAAGGAGTCATGAGCTCCTTGATACGGAGCGTGTGTCAGCCCCAGGAAGACTATGGGAAAGCTTCAGTGCATTGCCTGGCCCCACACTATTGTGATATTTTCTAGACTACTTATTAAACAAAAGAAATATTCTTGTGCTATTGCAGCACAGAACACGTCCTCCTCCCAGGTGCAGGCATTGCTGTGAGGAATTCCAAGGATTTTAGAGTAGCTGCCAACCATTGCATGATATGGCTGCGCCATTAGGCAGTTCCCTAAAAAACAGATTACCCAGCCTCATGGTCCGAAGATTTTGGCTCTGTAGCTCCCTACCTCACATCAGGATGATCCTAGATGATCAGGAAGACAACATCTACCTCTTAGTCTTACTGATGCTAAACCAATAGGGAATTCTTGTTTCAGTAATTACTGTGAGTTCCAGAAGATGTAACACACTGTCCTGCTGACCTCTCCTCTGCAAGGCAGTGCTGCCTGCCTAGAGCAATACTTACTGAGTTATTTATTGCCTTTCTACAGGTCTAAAAATCCATGAGAAAAGTCAAGTTTATGGCCTCTTGCTTGCCTTGCACCACATTTTTCACTTCTGGCCATGGTTCCCTCAAGATGTGGAGCAGCCTACTAGCAGTGCAGTAGCTGCAGGGATTTGTTAGAGTGGCATATTCTATTATTGTTAGACTAAAATCTTTGGGAATGGGAGCTTCTGTGCAGGCACCTTTTCCTTACAGCCACACAGCACATCTATAACTTTTTGTTTTGCATGTGCTGCTGCCTCCCTATTGACAATCCAGCATTTTGTTTCCCTTCTCCAAGGAGAGTGGAAAAACCTGGACCAATCCTCCAAAACACAGCTTCTAAACATACCCTCTCAGAAGCAGATTTGTTCTTTGGACAAGAGCTGTATCCTCACAATTTTTTTTCTGCAAAAGCATGTGACTCTGCTGGAGTGGCTTCCCAATGCATTTTCCCATGGATGCACTAACAGGGGCTCCCTGCTCACCCCTCATCTGCCTCCTGCACTTTCTGGATGCCACTTTTCACGCAGCCCAGGAATTCTCTCTGAGTTTGTTTTCCCTGCTATGTGAATTGGTTATTTAAAGGGGAAAAAAAAAAAAAAAAAAAAGATTTTCTTCTGAATTATTCTCCTCCCAGCCACTAGTGAGAACTCTTTTTTTCACATGCTGTGCTTCTGAGCTTCACTCCTACAGTCACAATATACATGTTCAGCAGTCCCTGAGCGACAGCTTCAAAAAATGTGAGTTCCTGGGTTTGGTGTTGCCTCCAAGGCACAGTTAACCTTTGCAATATTTCCTTGTCAGCCACAAGTGGAATGCTTGTGTGAGTCCATGCTGGAGCTGGGGTCTGACTTTCTGAAGCTGGCACTCAACATTTTGTGATGAGGCCGAAGGAGAGTTTTGAGGTTCTAGTGGGTTGGCACAAACAACTTAGTCCCTTGTGCACACCCTGTGAACCCTGAAGCTTGTGTTAATAATCATATAGCAATGACAGGCACTGCTAGTGGTCTGGTTTGCTGTTCACTGAGCCCAAAAGCAAAAGAGAGTTAGACCAAGAGGGAAAGCAGCAATTACTTCATACACAGGATTTCTGTCAGTTAAAAAACTCTGCAAACCCGATACTGAGGAAATAGAGAAATTGGTATTAGGAGAACTTTATTTTACAGAGCTGTTTAAGCATACTCTATTGCTTTTTCTGCTCATGCTGCCTCAGTTGAGTAGTGCAGTTAGCTTATGAAATGCGAACTCTGAAAAGCCTGAACCTGTTAAAAATGCTTCCCTTTGCCAAACAAAGCAAAAATCTTTCCACTTTGGAATGAGCAACTTTCTGTAATCCACTAAATCTGTTCTCTGATGAAAATAAATGTAGAATTCAGATCAATGAAGCATGTGTGTGAAAGGGAAAGAAAGAGAGAGTGGGTGACTGGAAGTGAGGAGTGGAAGGAGTTGGGTATCCTTCAGTTTCCAAATCTGCACATTATAGCTAATAAAACAAATTATATGTATATAATAAATTGCTTGCAGTATTTCCAGGAGAAATGGGAAGCTGTGACTGTACAGTCTGCAGTGAGCTTGAATCATATGAACCAAATGGAGTATCCTGCAGATTTTCTATAGATCAGCTCTGTGCATGCTTTCAAATAACCTCTAACAAAGGCAATGAATTGCTGTTGCCACTGTAAAAATCTCAGAGTGCTGTACTAACATGGTACTAATGAAAAGTATCTTAAAGAACAGAAGTTCAGGTTACAGGAACTTCAGTAAATAAATCTGATGGTTCACCTGTATCATTTTACCAGGATATATTTTTTTTCATTGTTTTTTAAGGAGAAGCAGGTGTGGGGGGTCATAGTGACTAATTCATGCTGCAAAACCAAAGTGTTCTGTGGTTTTGCTGTCTCTGTGATCTCTCCTCTCCACCCTCTGAGCTCTGCCATGTTTTGGCAAAGACTCAGCTCCTATATTAAGTAGCTAATATAGGTCCTATATTAGATAGATGATTAAATAAGGTGAGAAGACAAAAAAAGCAGGGACACTAACACCCCACAGAGTTCCATTACTGAACCCAGGAACTCCATTAGCTTGGGAAGAAAAGAGCAAGAAAGTAATCACCCAGGGAGGCTGCTAAATGCTCAGTACATGGGGTAGATGTAGTAAGTACTATCTGCAAGGATTTCCACTCAACCCATGCTACTCATTGCTGCATTATATTCTGCCCATGAGATACTTTGTCTCTTCTAATTCTCACATGTATCAGGAGAAATTAATTGTGGGTCTAGTTTAGGGAGTGATTAGTCTTGTTTCAGGTCATGACATGCTCACCTCAGCTTCATCCAGATGAGATGCACAGCGGCACCCTGCTAGGACATTATTAGAGGCTTGACTAAGCATGAAGGTAGATTGTGCTTATCATGTTCTTGTCATGAACTTACTGCTGTGGTCCAAGCAGATGTGTATCAGAAATACACAATGCAGAACTCATTTAATGGCATGTACATAATAAGACATGATTTTTATAATTTTTTCTTATCCTGGGGTGGAGGCAAGATTGACATTCCATTAACCTGAGATTATTAATACATGACCTCCAATCCCAAGAGAGTCTTTTATACATCCAGTTTTGTTTAAGCTTAACCAGCCATTTTCTGGCTGTTGGCTCCCAGAACCTTATTTGAGAAACGATGAGGGAAGCTGTAGAGACTATAATGATCTGAGAAAACTGAATCATGCTTGGAGCTTGTGGTTCAGGCTTTCTAGAGTGCATGCTGTGGGGACCAGTGCTGTTTAACATCTTTGACAGTGACATGGACAGAGGAATGGAGTGCACCCCCAGAAAGTTTTTAGATGATACCAAGCTGTGTGGCACAGTCGACTGGCTAGAGGGCAGGGATGCCATCCAGAGGGACCTGGACAGGCTGCAGAGGTGGGCCCAGGCCAACCTCATGAAATTCAACGAGGCCAAGTGTAAGGTCCTGCACCTGGGTAGGCACAATCCCAAGCACAAATACAGGCTGGGTGGTGAATGGCTGGAGAGCAGCCCTGAGGAAAAGGACCTTGGGGTCTGGGTTGATGAAAAGCTCAACATGAGCCTGCAGTGTGTGCATGCAGCCCAGACAGCAACCGAGTCCTGGGCTGCATCANACATCATTTTAGATCGAGTAATAAACTTCATGATGAGTCTGCAAGGTTGCTAACAATGGTTGGTTTGAAATGCATGTCTTGAGTACACCTATGCACAAGAATTCAGCCCAAATACCTGCTCAAATTGATGGTTGCAACCCTACTCTGGAGCTGGTCTTTCTCTTCATAGAACCAGCTACAATGATACCAGTACAAATGTCTCTATACTGCACCTCTCCTAAAAGGCTTTTGGCTTTCCTCCCTCCTGTCTAACCTTTTCTTTTTCCTGAGAAGGTATTTCCTCTCTCACGTCCATGCTGGCAGTGCTAGTAACTCTGAAAGGGACACTGCCTTTTATATTTCAGAAGCCTTCACAATGTACAGTTATTGAAAAGTCCTGAAACTATTAAAGTTACATAGAAGGGAAATTCTGGTAACATTATTAATGCCTGTCATTTTAAAGATAAAAGCATTTCCTCAGTCTCCTTGTGATCTGATGGATTTACTGGCATATGAAATTAGTACCTTTCAGTCTTTGAAACCAAGTTATGTCTTAGTGACCTGATTCTCCCCAGATCAACAGACAGCCCCATGCAGGTGTGAGTGCTTTACAGGGACCTGATGCTGCCTCAATGGGACTTGGTACCCCTTGCAAGAATGGAGAGGAAAAAATAAAACAGAAGAGTCTTGAGGGTAATGGCTACATTTTCAGGATTATTAATGTAAATGCAAACTGCCACTCTCTAACCTAAACTGTTCACAGAACTTGTGTTATAAATGATATGGTATCTTACTGATGCTTTTTCATTCTGGGTTTTGTATTGTAAGCACTGAGCATATTTGAATGTCCCTTCTAATTACAGATGAGATACCCACTATTACTAAAAGTATCACCACAAGGAAACCATTATTAATACATAATATCATTGTACTGTCACTGCTATTGTTATGATTCTTTTATTTTTCAACCCCTATTTTCAGTGACTTTCATAGTAAAATTACCTTTGAGGCTAAAATTTGACATTTGTTCTTCTCAAAGCAGAGAAAACAGAAAAATAAACAGCTGAATAAAATCCAAACAGTCATTTCAGAACAATGAAGCTGGGAAAATATGGGGTTTTCACCAAATAACTGTAAANTGCAAAGCTCTAAACTTGGCATGGACACAGTCTTCAATGAAGATCACATGCTTTTGTAAGTTTGGAAAAAATGGTTAAGCAGCACATTACATGCACAGTATACAATATTTTTCCATGCTGCTTTATCCAGTTCAATCCTATGGGACATGGAGACTGCCTGAGAAATGGGCAATGCAGTCGATTCCCAATGAAACCACTATAAGAGGTGAACTTCTAAGCCCCTGGGGATGTGGACATATGAACTTTATGTCCTTCCCACCTTTATGATGACTGCAAAGCTTTAAGCCCAGCTGCCATGTGAAAGCTAAGGCTTGTCTTCGGCTGAATTCACAGGAACTTACTTTGTCTGCCTTTAATAACCCAGGGTATTGCCTTAACTCAGTGTTTCCCAAGCTATTTTCTCTAGCTCTGTCTTCCTGCATGAACTCTGTCTCTCGCTCTAATTAGCTTAGGCCAGACCCATGGTGTTCTGGTTACTTTGCATCCAGCCTGGGAGCCAACTCACAGCCTCCCATCACTGATGTCCTGAGCCAATCTTGCAGGCCCTTGCACTCCCACTGTGGTGGGGACATGCCCTACAGCTTGGGAATATCTGCCATAATTAAACTGTTTAAAACTGAGGAGCCTACAGAGTTTGATTTATGGGGAAAAGCCATAATCTAAATATAGCTTTGCTAAACGATGAATAAGTTGGGATTAATAGTTTTGCAGAAATAAATGGCATGCATGTTCCCCAGAACAAAGAAAATTGTTAAACAGGAGTGTGCAGTCAGGAGTGAGGAGGTGAGAATGAGCTCAGCAAATCCCTCATCTGTACCCCATGATTTTAGAATCAAAGAATGGTAGGGGTTGGAAGTGATCTCTGGAGATCATAGAGTTCAACACCCCTGCCAAAGGAGGATCACCTAGGGCAGGTTGCACAAGAAGGCAACCAGACAGGTCTTGAAAATCTCCAGAGAAGGGGACTCCACAATCTCTCTGGGCAGTCTGTGCCATTGCTCCATCACGCTCACTATAAATAAGTTTCTCCTCATGTTGAGGTGCAGCTTACTGGGTTAGAGTTTGTATCCACTGCCCCTTATCCTATACATAGCACATCACTGAAAAGAGACTGGCCTCTTTTTCTTGATATCCACCTTCAAGGTATTTGTAAACATTAATAAGATCCCCTTGCATTCTCCCCTAAGATGATTCCAGGAAAAAAAAGTCTTCATCCACTCCTTTTCTTGTGCCCTGGTCTCTGCCTTCTTTTCCCATTTTTTTTCTGCATCTTTTCACACCTTCACCTCCTCACCTCTTTGTTTCATCACGCCTTCCCCTTCCCCTGCACACATTGCCTCTGGCTCAGGCAAGGCATGGATGCTCCATCAGAATGGTGAGGGCAGAGGATGCAGGCAGGGTTGTGTGCAAGCCCTCTGTGCCTGTCTGCTCCTTGTGGTGCTGGAGTGGCTCTTTAGGCTCTCTTGAAAGCTGGCAGCGGTTCTGGTGTTGGCTTCTCCATGGTCATTATGGGATGGCAAACCCTCAGTGCTCCGTTGATAGATATAACAGGCTGGAGATTGCTTGAGGCAGGTGTTGTTGTGAGGACTAATTTTGCTGGCATTAAATGCCAATTCCTTTTTATTTTTTTTTTTCTTTTTGCAGGAGCACTAAATTGTGCTGTTTTAAAAGAGGAAGTCTACATTAAAAAGCTGTGTAAAACCATTATGTTGCAGCCAACACTCCAGGCTTTTCTAATTAGGTCATTTGGAAAAAAGATGACCTTTTAGTTTCTGTGCTGCTTTTCTAGGGTCACATGTTTCTAATTATCATTTGTATTTAACTTAGCTAAAGCTGTTGACAAGCTGTGACTCTGTGTGTGCGCATGTGTGTGTGTGTCTGTGTTTTGGTTTAGTGTGAGAGAGAAAAAGAGGGCAAAAAAGAAAAATGGTACACATGCTTTATAGGATGGCTGCCTGCAACTGTTCAGCCAGCAGAAGAGGACAGAAACAATTTGTGCACCGATTTCAAGCTGGTCCAGATAAGAACAGACGAATCTATGGGATGAAGAAACCGAAGGAGTTTTCAAATGTTGGTGTCCTTTTCAGGCAGTTTTCAAAGTCCCTCCATGAATATTGGGGCAAACGTCTTGCACCTGGTCAGGCTGGAGAGGTGGATTGAGGAGAATCTCGTAAGGGTCAATGAGGCAAAATGCAAGGTCCTGCACATAGGCTGGAGCAATGTTTGATATCAATACAGGCTAGGGGATGATGAGATTCAGATCAGCCCTGCAGAAAAGGGCTTGGGGTTACTGGTGGATGAGAAGCTGGACATAAGCTGCCAATGTGCACCTGCAGGCCAGAAGCCCAGTTGCATCCTGGGCTGCATCAAAAGAAGCATAGCCAGCAGGTCCAAAGAGGTGGCTCTGCTACTCCTCACCCTGATGATACCTCACTGCAGTATATCCATCTATGGGGGTCCCAATACAAAAGAGGCATGCATTTGCTAGAGCAGGTTCAGATGAGGTCCACCAAGGTGATCAGAGGGCTGGAGAACCTCTGCTATGAAGAGAGGCTGAGAGGTTCAGGACTGTTCAGCCTAAACAAGAGAAGGCTTTAGGGAGACCTTAGAACTACATTTCAATATCGGAAGGGGACCTACACGAAAGCTGGGGAAGGGCTGTTTAGAAGGGCTTGTAGCCATAGGATGAGGGACAATGGTTTGAAAGTGAAGCAGGGTAGGTTGGACATCAGAAGGAAGTTCTTCACTATGAGAACGGCAAAACACTGGATCAGGTTGCCCAGAGATGCAGTTGAGGCCCCATCCCTGGAGACAGTCAAGATCAGACTTGATGTGGCTCTGGGCCACCACCTGAACTTTTTGCTACTGGCAGAGGATACAAGTGTGCATGAGTGGGTAGCCTGCCTTCTTTACAAGGAGTGCTTGTTGCACGGTAGCAGGACGAGGTACAGATCTTGTCTAGGCTCTGACAGAGTCACAGTGTTGGTGGAATGAAAAATAGGGAAAGAGACATTCAGGAGGTTTTGTCAAAGAAGTTGACTTGTATAGTGCGTACTTTGACACTCGATGTTCCAATCTCTTACACTAGAATTGAAATTGTCACTTCATCCATTGGTTCTGAAAATAAAAGGTGTTGCTACTTTGAATGGCAGATCTATTCATGAACTCTGGAACCAGACCACCAGCTTGTCTAAAAGAGAGTGTTTTCACTGTTTCTGCTTCAGCTGAAAGCTCAGTCAGTAATTAGTAGCTAATTTGTTGTACATCCCTGGTTAGACTATGGTAGTTAGTGGTAAATTTTGTTGTGCAATGAACTGTTAATAATTTAGAGAACCTTCTGACCCAGCATAGTTTTTCACTGGGCACTCATGATTACTTCATTTGTACAGTAACTGGAATATGAAAACAAAGTCCTCGAGGTCTGACACAGGGTTGTACTCACTGTTCCAGAAATTACTTTCATTTCATCATTTCTTATAGGAAAAATCTGTTTACAAAGAAGACTGAAAAGGGGAAAGAGTTCCCATCTGTGAGTACCAGTTTATGAAGATGATGCTATAGTTCCATGTGAAAGAGAGAAAGCTGATTTTATTTCAGGAAAGTTCATGAGGCAATTCATAATAAGGATGTAGTTTGGTCAATTTTTGTTGAGAATGCATCCCGTGGGTTAAAAATTGGTTATGCAGCAAGAGCACAGGCAATTGACTATTATCGTGAATGGCCCTGACTCAGAAAAGCACTGAACAGGTGCTAGATGTTAAACTTGAATTTTTGGATGTCACTTTTGAAGAAAGGCACCAATATTGCACAGGCTTCCCAACTGCAATCTGAAATGTTGCTATGACAGTTTTCAAGGTTTCTTTAGTTCTTGGCTATCCGTAGGTGGTTTCCAGGAAGAGGCACAAACCAGCTTTTGCAGAAAGCTGAGTTACCTATAAATTGATGCTAAAATCTAGTTGGCATTTATTTGTCTTTAATACATGTGAATACATGTGTGTACAAAGGTGCACACATGTGAATCACTGACTTTCACTGGAATTTGGTGTCCTGTGGTGCTAGACCCACTCTCAGCACTGTGTAGGTCTGGGAAAGCATTTCATACACAGCATATATATGTAGCATAGGTGCTTCAATCCTGTAGCTCCTATCTCCTACCTGTAAATGATCATCATTTACAGCACTAGCAATGCTGCTGCACTCGAGTTCAGAGATGTATAATGTCTTCTGCATCTTTTGTGTCTGGCTGCTTGAGTAACCTCCTTGATTTCAAAGTTAAAAGATGTGGTGAAGGGCCCAAATTCTATTTGGGACACACATCCTGGATATCTGCCTGGGCACCCATCTTGCTCCCCCCCCACTCCTCCTTTCTCCCCTTCTTCCCGGGTAGAAGAAGCGGGAAAGCAGACAAAGGGCTTGGCGCCTCTCAGTCTGCAGAAGTCACGGTAATGGACTTGTGACTTCTGCCTCTTTTAGTAAGGTAACTTGAGATTGGTCTTTTATCGGTTGCTATTGGTCAAAACACTCGGCCAAAATGCTTAAAACCTCCAGCCAATTTTTGTTACTACTGTAGCTGCTGTTGTTGCGTTACTGCTGCTGCAACCGCCATTGCCTGTCTGCTACCTTCTGTGCTGCTTAGATTAACGTAGCAGGGGATTTTGTTTCTCCC
>WBNM01040880.1:43748-59352 GCA_013399055.1 Ramphastos sulfuratus
TTTTTTTGTTAATAAAATATTTTAATATTTGATATCGTCCTCATTACAATTTACTCATAACCCAGATTAAAAAAAAGAAAACCCTTACCACCACAAAAGATTGTACTTAATATGCTAGAATGGCAGAACCAAGCTGAAAACCAACCAACCACATCACAAACACCAAAACTTTGGTCTGAAAAATGCTTTTGAAAATTGCTTGAAAAATTAGTGTAGTTACAGATCACCAGCCTGGAACACTGGTACAGCACTGCATTTTCAATGTACATCCTCTAATTTTCTAAGGAAAATAAAATCATCAGGCAAAGCACATATAATTTGCTTTTTTGTCTTTGGACCAACAGCACAATTTTGTTATCTACCAAGTGGTGAGGACACTGCTTAATCAATGTTCTGAGGATTCCTGTTATGAATGCAACAGCAAACTGCTGATGAGGTCCACTCATAGAATCATAGAGACATAGAACCACAAAGTGGTTTGTCTTGGAAGACAAGACAAGATCATTTAGTTCCAACCCCTCTGCCATGGGTAGGGACACCTTCCACTAGATCAGGTTACTTGTAGCCTCATCCAACCTGGCCTTGGTTATATGTCATGCTGTGTGTCAGACTGCACAGTTATCATATGAAATAAGTTCAGTCCAAATCTCCATGGGGGTGTTTTGGAGGCATCTGAACTTCACCAGGACAACCTGCGTGCTTAAAAGGAATAAAATCTTCAAACACTTCACTGGGTATTGTGGTTACTTGTGTAAGATCACACTTGCACCCAAATGGGCTGACCTCCAAGCAAAGCAAAAGCATGCCACCATAATGAACACCTGCAAGAACGAGTCCACTTTTGGTGGACAAATACCTATGCAGTCTGACTGATCTTGAGTTTAGGGACCCTTCAAATTATTCTGTGATTAACCATATTACCTACTGTTTTATACCTTCATGCAGAAGAACTGTTTTGATTGGAAGAAAATTTAAGATCATCAAGTCCAAGTTTACTGCCAAATCACCACTAAATCATGTCACTCACTACCAGATCTAAATATCTTTTAAATACCTGCAGGGATGGTGACTGGACTACAGGCCTGGGCAGCGGAACGTATGTGCCTTGCACAACTGCTGTCTTGGGTCTGCACACACAGCTCTTGCACCGCTCCACTCACCATGCTGGGTCAGCAGCAGTGTGGTTACCAACAACTCCTGCTGCTGGAATCAACCTAATTGTGGTGAGGGTGCAAATGACATACAAAGGAAGAGTGGGTTTTCCATGACACCAAAACGAATGAGTCTGAAAGCTGGAAAAGACAGTAGCTGCTGCTGATTTCAGATGTGTTGGTTGGGCTCTTTCCTAATGCTAGTCCAGCATCTAATTGCTGGCATTTTGTTTCCTTTTGCTTCTCATTCTGTTCCTACAGCTATGTTAATAGTCCTGTCACCTCAAGATCTATGAGAAAAGTTACAATTAACCAAACATTTTGATAACCTAAGAGCATCAGGAGCAATAGTTCTGGTCTGTGTTTTAATTCTTGGGTCAAACTCTTTCTGTCAGTATTACTTATATGATGCAGTGCCTTGAGCAAATATAGTAGGTAATGAGAAGCTCCTGAGTTTATAATTAAGTTTGTTGAATATCTTCCAAGTCTTCTCTTCTGTGCTTCCTACAGGGAAGAAGCAAAATATACCCAGAGCATGACTAAAAAAAAAAAAAAACCAGAAAACCTGGAAAGAAATGGTTAAATTGACCTACATACTAGCAATTTTGCTGACCAGATTATTTAAAAGGCTAAAGGGCTGCAGATGTCAAATCCATATATGTATCAGTAAAATGATCATGATAATCACAGCTTATAAAATAGAGCTGAAATGCTTCATTAGGTACTGACAGTTTCTAAACCATGTTGTCACTTTCTGAAAATGTGTCACACTGGCATTTATTATTTTTTTTTTCTAGATATGGAGAGAAAGAAATAGAGAATTGCACTGTGAAGCAGGGATGAGCTGAAAGCAAATCAAAAAGGTCTCTTAAAGGGATCACCATTCTCTTTCAGCAAAGCAGGACAATGTATTAAATAAAACTGCTCTTAACCTGTTGGGCACTTGAATCCCTTGGGTTTCCTGTAGTTACTCTATTGAAAAGGAGGCTTAAGAAGTACCAATTTCAACAGCTTTTCAATTGCCCGTAGCTCCACGTAAGGAAAAGCAAAATTTAAAGGCAAAGTCAATTCACTTCTGCATTCATATTGAAGTAACTTGCACTTGAAATTGTTCTTTTTCCAAGACTAAGGGTTTGTTGTTTCAGTTTGTTTGTTTTCTGGGTTGTTTTTTTTTTTTTGCTGGGTTTTTGTGTTTGTTTGTTCGGGGTTTTTTTGTTTATAAATTTGCATTCTGAATAATTTGTTTTATGGTTTCTCCAATTTGGTTTACCTATTAGTTTTAAAGATCTGCATTTATTTTCAAGTGCAGATTCAGTCTTGGAAAGAGAGGAATATTTTAGTCAGGAAGATGGCTTATGCTTGTGAGTGAAGTGTGTCCTTCTGTAATCAAAAGAAACAATGTATACCTAATCCCCTCTTTCAAAATGCAGTTTAAGGGATACCTTAATCCTGACTGTGACCATTTCTGCATACTTAACAATGATGTCTTTCATGGACGCTCTTTAAAATAAATAGAAGACTCCCAGTTTGAGTCCACAGATGGGCAGCACTCATGAAAAGCCACTAAACTGATGTGCAAAGTCCCTCCTGTGGAGGATTTCCTAGCAAGAACAGTTACTCAAGTGAGCCAAAAAAGACTGATAAAAGTGGCCTAAGTAACCACTTCTCATCTCTTACACATAAAAGCAAAAATAATTTGCCTTATAATATGGAGAAATTATGAGGTTGTTGTGGATTACACATCTTTCATTTGTTTTATAAGGATTGATAAGGATTCCTCTTCCTTTGTTTCTTCTTCACGTTCAGGACAAGTGGCCTCTTGAGCTGGGTGATGGGGTCGAGGAGCAGTGTGTTGCCCTGGAAGTCCATGAGGAATTAGTTCAGGACCTGCTGAGCCACTTGGACACCCACAAGTCCATGGGACCGGATGGGATCCATCCACGGGTGCTGAGAGAGCTGGCAGATGAGCTGGCCAAGCCGCTCTCCATCATTTTCCACCAGTCCTGGCTCACTGGAGAGGTCCCAGACGACTGGAAACTGGCCAATGTGATCCCCATCCACAAGAAGGGTCGGATGGAGGAACCTGGGAACTACAGGCCTGTCAGCCTGACCTCAGTGCCAGGGAAAGTGATGGAGCAGATTATCTTAGGGGCAATAACTGCGCACCTGAGGGATGGCCAAGGGCTCAGGCCCAGCCAACATGGATTTAGGAAGGGCAGATCCTGCCTCTCCAACCTGATCTCCTTCTATGATCAGGTGACCCGCCTGGTGGATGTGGGGAGGCCTGTGGATGTGGTCTACCTGGACTTCAGCAAGGCCTTTGACACTGTCCCCCACAGCAAACTGCTGGCTAAGCTGTCAGCTCGTGGCTTGGATGGCAACACTCTGTGCTGGGTTAGGAACTGGCTGGAGGGCCGAGCCCAGAGAGTGGTGGTGAATGGTGCCACATCCAGCTGGAGGCCTGTCACTAGCGGTGTCCCCCAGGGATCAGTACTGGGCCCCATCCTCTTTAACATCTTCATTGATGATCTGGATGAGGGCATTGAGACAGTCATCAGCAAGTTTGCAGATGACACCAAGCTGGGGGCAGATGTTGGTGGGTTGGAGGGCAGAAGGGCTCTGCAGCAGGACCTCGAGCGCCTGGACAGATGGGCAGAGTCCAAGGGGATGGCTTTCAACAAATCCAAGTGCCGGGGGCTGCACTTTGGCCACAACAACCCCATGCAGAGCTACAGGCTGGGGTCGGAGTGGCTGGAGAGCAGCCAAACAGAAAGGGATCTGGGGGTGCTGATTGACACCCGCCTAAACATGAGCCAGCAGTGTGCCCAGGTGGCCAAGAAGGCCAATGGCATCCTGGCCTGCATCAGGAATAGTGTGGCCAGCAGGAGCAGGGAGGTCATTCTCCCCCTGTACTCTGCACTGGTTAGGCCACACCTTGAGTACTGTGTCCAGTTCTGGGCCCCTCAATTTAAGAAGGACATTGAGGTGCTTGAGCGTGTCCAGAGAAGGGCGAGGCTGGTGAGAGGCCTCGAGCACAAGTCCTATGAGGAGAGGCTGAGGGAGCTGGGATTGTTTAGCCTGGTGAAGAGGAGGCTCAGGGGAGACCTTATTGCTGTCTACAACTACCTGAAGGGTGGTTGTGGCCAGCAGGAGGTTGCTTTCTTCTCTCAGGCAACCAGCACCAGAACAAGAGGACACAGTCTCAAGCTGTGCCAGGGCAAGTTTAGGCTGGAGGTGAGGAGAAAGTTCTTCACCGAGAGAGTCATTCGCTACTGGAATGGGCTGCCCAGGGAGGTGGTGGAGTCACCGTCCCTGGAGGTGTTCAAGGCACGTTTGGACGTGGCACTTGGTGCCATGGTCTAGTCTTGAGGTCTGTGGTAATGGGTTGGACTTGATGATCTTTGAGGTCTCTTCCAACCTTGGTGATACTGTGATACTGTGATACTCTGATACTGTGATACTTCATGGACACTGCAGTGTTACTCTACCCTGGAAGCATGAAGTGAGTTGGTACGAGTGAGTTACACATGTACTATGCCAGGACACTACTTCCCATCTGGATAAAGATGGTGTCAATGAGACTTCAGATATGCTTGTGCCAGAAAGAATTAGACTGGGCCTAACTGTAGCAGAAAAAAAAAAGAATAATTACCTGTGAGGTGGTCAGGGGTCATGTAAGAGCCAGGTGAGATCATCTTGTATTTTAAGCTTTTAAATGAAAAAGAGGAGAACATTTGCTTATTAAGATCATTTCCTAATCATTCTTATAAGATTTTAATGAGTGACAAACTGACTCTGGATACAAATTTATGATTTCCCAAAATAACAATTTGATTGGTTTGAGTGATGTCTTGCATCAAGTAATCACAGTTAATTTTGCTTCTAAAGCGATTTGACTTTGCCAGTCTATCACTTCTTCCATGTGCACAGCTGTATTTCCATGGCTGTATCTCTGTTCTTTGTCTGTTGTAACCCCCAAAGCCCAGGGAGAGTTTGTTCTTCAACCCCTTCTCTTGTTTTGTGTGTGGATCAGCTCAGAGTTACATGTCTGCTCATTTGGCTGTTTTCTTCTCATCGTCTCAATCTTACCTAAGATACTGCTATTGACTTCCAACCTCATTGATACCTTGGTTTCCTTGCATGGTGGGAAAGTAGGAATAATTAAAATGAGGACAGTAAGCAGTGGCAGCTTGTGTGATGGCTTTTTCTTTCTCCACCACCATCTCTACTACATGAGGATGACTGGGAGATTTGATCATCTCCTCTATGGAAACAGACTGAGAGACCTGGGGCTGTTTAGTCTGGAGAGGAGAATACTGAGAGATCTGATCAATGTCTATAAATATCTGAGGGGTGTGTGTCAAGTGGATGGGGCCAATCTCTTTTCAGAGGTCCACAGCAATAAGACAAGGAGCAACAAGTACAAACTAGGACATAGAAAGTTTCACCTCAACATGAGGAGAAACTTCTTTACAGTGAGGGTGACAAAGCACTGGAGCAGGCTGCCCAGAGAGGCTGTGGAATCTCCTTCTCTGGAGACTTTCAAACCCCCCCTGGATGCATTCCTGTGCAAACTACCTTAGGGGATNGATGAAAGCTGCAGGGAGCAAAGATGAAAGAGTGACAGCAGCATTGCTGGCTGCAGGAATGAACCTATTAAAAAGGAAAAGCTAAGTCATAAACCACTCTGCAACAATAGAAGAGGACTTGCTTGGAAATGTGGATGCTGTTGGCTGCCTTGCTGCACAAAGCCAGGCAACTGCTGGCCAGATGTGCTCAGCTGTTTGCGTGCAACCCTGAATCTGTATGCAGCCTCTCACATACCGCAACTGCCTTGCTTGGGGTGGGCTGTGAGAAGCAGAAAGGAAGGCCAGAACACAGTTGACATTTTTCCTTTTTACTGTTTGTTTTATATCCTCCCACTTCTCATTTTCCTCCTCCTACACCCTGGTGCTGCATACTGATGAGAAAATATTTGGTTCAGACCCAAGTGGTTATTTTTGGTTATTAAGGTTGGTGCTGGCTGCCCAACCTACACTTTCTAACTTGCCAGAGTTGCATAGTGTTGTTGGTTTTGCAGTGTCAGCATTTAAAAGCACACTTGAAAAGGATTCTGAGAACAAAATGTAAACACACACGCACACACACACACACACACACACGTATCTAAGTCCAGATACAGAGTCTTCCATCCTAATTAAGTAAAAGAGATTGCCTTTTGTCAGGTTTCGCAGATATCCTGTTCTTATGAGCAACACCTATAAAAAGAAAGAAGAGGAACAAAGGTATTGGATGATGAAATAAGAGAGCACGCTCTTAAGAGAAGAATATGAAGCTGAAAGGATATGGAGACACGTGGTATCACAAGAGGATGTATGTATTTCTGTCCATTTGGAAAGTGAAGCCTTCTGTAAATTAGTAAGAAAAAACAAGGGAAAGACCATTATCTTCATGGTTTGTGGGAAACAAGAAATCAAAGCAAACTCCAGTCACTAAACAGGGCACTCAGCTCTGCTGCTAGACTTTTCATGCAGCCAAAAGCAAACCATTTCCCAGTCCCAGATACCCTGCAGGGAACCTACAGGAAGGCTGGGAAGGGACTGTTTAGAAGGGCTTGTAGTGATAGCAAGAGGGGTAGTAGTTTTAGAGTGGGGTAGATTTGGGTTGTACATAAAGAGTAAGTTCTTCACAATGAGAGTGGAAAAATAACTGGAACAGGCTGCCCAGGGAGGTGCTGGAGGCCTGGTCCCTGAAGGCATTCAAGGTCAGGCTTGATGAGGCCCTGGGCAACCTGAGGATATCTCTGCTCACTGAAGGGAGGTTGGACAAGATGACCTGTGGGGTTCCCTCCCAACCTGATATATTCTATATTTCTGTGATCTGCTAAGCAGATTTGCCTTTACAGGTGAACTCTAACTCATCACTAACACCATCACAGCAGGACTTGTACTTCAAGTGAGATACAGGCTGAAGCCTGTTTCAGACTAATGCCTGATACTGTGCGTCTCTGGTGGGGCAGAAAAGAGAGAGGAGCAGTACTCTGTGGTAATACACCATATGGCCACAGCACCTTGGTCTTTTTTTCCCTTTCTGAGTTCAAGGCACAGCTGTGGAGTGGTTATGACCACTGAAACAAGAAATGCTGCAGAGAGCTATGACAGCCTGTGACATTTTGCAGTTATCCTGTTCATCAGTCATGTGAACCTTGAGCTGATTTTCAGATCATTTTCTGGAAAGAATTTGGGACAAAAAGTACCACATTGTCAGGTCCTTTCATCTTTCTGCAGGAGGTGATCTCAGCAACAATCCCTGGGCTTGGACAAAGAGCATGTCAGCCTGCTGCAGTCATACTAGGAAGCTAGCAAAGCTGTTGGTAGCAATCGCATGCAAAAATATGTGCTAACCTGTTGCTGTTAACTTGTGCTGTGATTTGTTTTAGGTAAGCTGTCTCAGGAAAACCTTGTTGAGTGCTCACTGCTATTGCCAACTGCCTTATACAGTCAAGAAAAAACCTGTGTTCCTTTTGAAATTGCAGCCTACATCACAAGCTTGGATGTTGGCAGGAGAAGTGCCTTGTAGATATCTTGCTTTAGGAAGTCCTATGGTGGCCAACATAACAGTGCTGGTGTTTGCTGTGCCTCCTGGACAAGGAGCACACTGGGGATGCCCATGTTGGCAGCTGAGTATTAAGGCTGTCTTAGTTTAGGCGTCTTTCTGGTATTCCTTCAGAATTTTCTGTGATACATACCCAAGGATCCTCTTCACTGGGGTGTCTCAGTCACTTCACATCACAGTGCAAGAAGCAGAAGGCAGCTCTGTTCGCCCAGGAGCTGTAATGCATGACAGCTGTGATAGCAGCTGAGGTCCTGTCCTCCTGGCTGCAGGAAAAAGATCTAGAAAGAGGTCAGCAAATGTGTATGGAGGTGTCATTGTGATGCTCATCCCTTCATGCAGCCATTGACTATTTTTTTTTTTTTTTAAATTTTTATTTTTATTTTTCCCTGAATGTTTTGAAGCCAGAGTTTGGGCACACCTCCCTCCAAAGAAAATCGCAGCTATCTTTTCTACCCTGATGCTCAGTGTATCACAAGGATAGTGGGCATGGGAGCAGTTAACTCCTTGGAGACTACCATGAGGAGGCAGGAAGGCTGGCACTGAGCTGGGAACATACATGCAGATGATGGAGCTAGTGCAACATGTGCACAGGTCAGATGTTTGGAGGAGGTCTCCAGAGTCCCAGACTGTAGGGTGGGTGGCTCTGTCTGCAAAACAAATCAGGCAGAGATTTCCCCCATTCTTCCCTGACCTGCAATAGTTTCTGCCTTCCCAGAGCAATCTTTGACAACACTCACACGCCTGTAAACACTAGCAAACCAAGTACACTGAATCTATGCATGGCTATTTTTGGTAAGCTAAAGGAAAAATAGCAGCCTGCACTGGGAAAGCCTGGGAGTCTGCCAAGGCCATGATGTAAAGCTTTCCAAGTGAATGCTATGGCTGAATCAGTAAAAGCATGTCTGAGTCAGGATATGCTGTAAGATCTTGCCTTCTGAAATTAAATTCCTCCTCTCTCTCACAGAGAGGTAATATTTCATGCTGTTAACCCTTTCTTCTCTGTGGAGGAGTAAGCATTAAAGCTGCATAATTCAAAAGCTTCATATAATTTAGGAGGAAATGCTTTGTTTAGTATTTGGCTGCTAACAACAAAGTCTGAATCTACTAACAAAGCCAGAAAGTCCCAATGGAGAAATAATGAAAACCACTGTATTTTCCTAGAGACTTTTTATTTTTAAATCACATCAGTGGATTCTTACACAACAGCTATATTCAAATAGCTGCTAGCTCAGAACAGAGAGCGACTTTGAAAAATATATTTCCATATTTCCCCCTCTAAGTTTTCCTTCATATCCAAGCCCTTTCAACTAGGCTCATGGTTGATTTTCTTCTTCTGCAAGATACAGACAGACGTGTTAACAGGGCTGTCCCCTAAAAGGAAAAGGATTCAGCAGCAAAATACTTTTCCATACTACAGGAACAGGAATGTTTTCCCTAGACCTCTCCCCAGTATCCTTGAAATAAAGGCAGTTCCGGGAACTCAATTGATGTTCCACAGGAAAGATTCTAAGGAACAACAAACCATATCCAAAATCTCTTGTTTTTTGAAAGTAGTTTGCAAATCCACTCCTAGGACCTTCCTAGGACAGAGTTTATTACTGGAGGGATGGTCAGCAATAATAAATGAGCTGAATTATGTGGTAAGGCTGCTTGAGGAATATCAGTGGATATTCTTCTTAGTGGATGTCATGGTACTGTTCTATTCAAATGATAGCACTGTCTCTTTGGTTCAAACTCAGAATTTGGTTTTGCAGTGAAAGAGCTTGCATGGCTCCCTATTTCCCTCAGGGTATCAGCTGCTGCTCCCCACATCTCGTCTGCCTCTCTTCCAGGTTCTGTTCTCTTTTATTTCCTGCAGCTCCCACTGCTGCTCCCAGGTTTTCTTTCTCTGCTATTATCTCGGGTTTCTTTTCTCTTTTCCTCACATGTCCCTAATTTATGCTGTGCTCCTACTTTCATTTGGTGCAAGCTAGGATCTGGCAGGAATCAGCGGGAAAAATGAGCACACATTTGTGTACATTTGGGACTGTTCTGACAGGCAGAGTTTCATCAGATTGGCACTGGGCTTGTGCCTGGTCCTTCAGATGTCTCACTGCAAAGCTCAGCACGCTGTGCAGGATATAGAGGGTACTTACAGGTGATGTTTTCGAAGGAGAAAATCTGCACAAGAATATAATTTTCCCTGTAAATAATGAGAGATCTGGGAGTAGAGATAAAAAACCCAGCCTGTAAATTTTATGTAACTGAATGTCTGAATACGAGATCAGATAAATGAAAGAAAAAATGTCTTTTGAATGATAGGAGGAAATACTTTGCAACGAGGGTGGTGAAATACTGGCCCAGGCTGCCCAGAGCAGTGGTGGATGCCACTCTTACAGAGCAGGTTGGATGGGGCTCCCCTGGTTGCAAATGTCCCTGGTTACTGCAGTGGGGCTAGACTACATGGTCTTCAAATGGTTCTTCCAACCCAAACCATTCTATGATTCTATGATGATCTAGATGGGTCCTAATTACTAACACCTAGGAGACAACTCACAATGCACCAAAAATGCAAGATGTAAATATCATTAGTTTCAGAAAGTAAGGAAGATGATCAATGACTTTGTAGTCCTGCAACAGCAAATTCAATATCTAGACTGCCCACACCTGCTTCTGAGGTGCACTTCTCATAACGGCTTTACCTAGCCCTGTGGCTCATGCACAGTGGGGTTTAACACAACTGAGTATCCTATATCCCCAAATGGAGACACAGACACACAGAGGCATGAAAGGGATTTAATATTTTTATTATGATATGGCGGTAGTATTTGGTCAGCTCAAGCTGACCAAAGATTGCAGGCTTCATTGACACAAGCAGTCTTCCACCACCTCAAAATTACTGCCATCACAAAACTGTTATGATTATGTCTTTGGCTATAAATGTGAGATTTGATAGGCAAATAGAAAAGCTATTGAAACTCAGGGTCCATTCAGATATTCCAGGCCGGCTAACTGGGAGACTTTGGTGCTTTAAGCTCTGTCTCTAATGTGGAACAAAACGAGATTATAACAATAATTTTGAATACCACAAACTGTGAAATTTTATTGCAGGTGCATGGACACATTGTTCTTCCAAATATGCTGTGAGAAATGTCTTTGGATCCTGCCTACTGCGAAGGTGGGCTGGCAGGAATGTGGTGCCCATTACTGCCTACATCTTCCTGCAGACTGCCCTATACCTTTGGCTGTCTTGAGGTGCTTAACTCAAGGAAATGGTGTGGACAACAGCTCATTTAAAGATGCAAAGTGAAATAAAGTTGTATTGTGCTGAGTTACTGCCTCCCATGATAGCTCTTTATCCCCTTCAGCAGTCTTTCTGCTGCTTCTTTTACAGAGGCCATTTAAATCTTCGGGGTATTTTAACCTTCTTTTACTTCTCTCAGCCACATGAGAGCTCTCCTGTGGCTTCTTACTCTCCTGACTTTTTTTACATTCAAGGCTACAGTTTTGGCCCAGGATGTTCTTTGTGTGTTGCTCCTCCATGAATCTGTCTTATGGCTTTTCACTGGAGGACTGGCACTGACACATATTTCCTTCCAGCAGCATCCTGTTCAATTAATGCTCTATGACAGGTTGAGGTCCCTACTCAGCAGCAGCTGGGGAGTTGAAACATAAGCCTGTTTTTTGCTTGGTAGCCCTACAGAGGTTTCTCCATCAAGATCTGAATCTCTGGTGAACAACTGAATCTCATTCCCTGCTCATTTGCATTTTATGCCTGGCATCTTACTTTGCATTCATCTATATTTATGATACATCACAGTACACAGGCAACTCCTTTCAGAGCAATTTTCTTGATGTTATTAGCCTCGCTGGTAACTTGCTAAACGAGTAGTGAAAGGATTTAGGAAGATTCAAATAACAATTAGATAATTATGTCTACAAGAACAACATGACATTTTGTAGCTAGGCAAGGGAGCGGAAAAATGGTGCCAGTGATATTCACAGAAGCGAGTTTCAGGTGAATAGCCAGAAGTTTAAGTGATTCTCTGAACCAGCTGAAGTCTCACAAGATCTTAATGTCCCTTATTTACCATATGGTCCCAGCCCTCACCATTTGCTGTTTCTTGCTCTCAGTCTTTCCCAGTTTTCCAACAGTTCAAGGCCCTCCAGGACACATCTTCCACCACTGCACCATGAAGTTGGCTTTCTCTCTCAGCTAAGTCCTCTGGCACACTCTGCTTTGATATTTTGAGAGATGCAATGACTTGAACTGGTTGGAAGAGACTGTAGCTTCTCACCAAAGCTCAAAATAAGCACTGCTGTGAGCTTGTTACAGGATTCAGATAATACCCATTACTAGGCTCTTTAGGACAAATTAAGTGGGAAGGAAGTTAATACAGCAGAGCTAGGCATGTGTTTTGAGAATGAGTTTAAATGCCATTACAAGGAGAGCAGAAGTAGTGTGATAAAATAATAGCAATCTGCAGTGGAATTATACCTACAAACCTGCTTGTTTATGAGAGACTCCTGAGCAACGACTTAGAATCATAAATCCTAGGATCATAGAATTACAGAATTGCTCTGGCTGGAAGAAACCATTAAGATCATCAAGCCCAACCACTGACCCAGCTCTGCCAGCTCCACCACTAAATCATGTCCCTTAGCACCACATCTACACAACTTTTAAATCCCTTCAGGGCTGGTGACTCAACCAGTTTTCCGGGCAGCCTGTTCCAGGGCTTGACAACCCTTTTGTTGGAAATACACCTCCTTTTATAATAAAGAGGACATACTGCCACAGAGAGATAGAAGTATACCAGAGAAAACAGTATAACCTATCCAAGCTTTTCCTTCTGACTGCTAGCATATCACACTGCACTACTGAAATCACAGATAGGATTTGTTGTTGTTGAAGCAGCTAAAAAGCCTTTCAAACAAGTATTCCTGTAGTTTAATATGGCTGCCATAGAACTCCCCTGGCTGTAAGATTTCATTCAGAAATGTCTGAGGGTAAGTTTTTTGGACAATATTGAGAATTAGAGATTTATATCCTAAAGACATGCAGAAGAATAGGTGGGGGGTTTTTTGTTTGATTTTAGGCTTGTTTTTTGTTGTGTTTTTAAAAAAATTTTAAAAGGTTACACAACTATTGTATACTTTTTGTAGTTATTATTATACTTAGTACAACTGACCCAATTCCAGAGCCTTCTTCAAAACTGAACAAATTGACAGTGGGGAAGACATGTTGTTTTTCTTTTGTTTTGGACAGAGACAGGGAAGTAAAGAAACTAAAGGTGGTTGTGGCACTACTGAGAAAGAGGCTTGGACTTATTTGTCCATTTCATATCCTTTCAACTTTAATTTATTTAATGATCTTCTGTTTAGAGGTACAAGATCCTGTCAGTGTATGCATGGCTGCTCCACTTGGTCTGAAATCTCACTAAATTATACCACAATTTCTTACAGAAAGTTCCTATCTTCCACTATAATATTGTGAAAAACTGTATTACTGCAATGCTGCCAAAGTCACAAATCAAGCAATATGTAAGGTACTCCAGAATGATAAAATTGATGTAACTATCATGAGATGAGAGAGAAAAATGTATTTTTTTTTGTTTGTGGTTTTTTGTTTGGTTGGTTTTTGTTTGTTTGTGGGGTTTGTGTGTGTATGTTTTTTGGTTCTTGTTCCGTGATGCTTGATAGAAAGATGTTTATGCTTAAGAAAGGTAAACATAATTTCTGACACATTTTCATTACTCCAGAATTTGGAACCTTAACTATCAGCACACTACGAACTTGTAAGATGCCAATGCTGCTGCTGATACTCAAAGTTTAACAAAAATCACAGAATCACAGAACCTTAGAGGTTNATGCAGAAGAATAGGTGGGGGGTTTTTTGTTTGATTTTAGGCTTGTTTTTTGTTGTGTTTTTAAAAAAATTTTAAAAGGTTACACAACTATTGTATACTTTTTGTAGTTATTATTATACTTAGTACAACTGACCCAATTCCAGAGCCTTCTTCAAAACTGAACAAATTGACAGTGGGGAAGACATGTTGTTTTTCTTTTGTTTTGGACAGAGACAGGGAAGTAAAGAAACTAAAGGTGGTTGTGGCACTACTGAGAAAGAGGCTTGGACTTATTTGTCCATTTCATATCCTTTCAACTTTAATTTATTTAATGATCTTCTGTTTAGAGGTACAAGATCCTGTCAGTGTATGCATGGCTGCTCCACTTGGTCTGAAATCTCACTAAATTATACCACAATTTCTTACAGAAAGTTCCTATCTTCCACTATAATATTGTGAAAAACTGTATTACTGCAATGCTGCCAAAGTCACAAATCAAGCAATATGTAAGGTACTCCAGAATGATAAAATTGATGTAACTATCATGAGATGAGAGAGAAAAATGTATTTTTTTTTGTTTGTGGTTTTTTGTTTGGTTGGTTTTTGTTTGTTTGTGGGGTTTGTGTGTGTATGTTTTTTGGTTCTTGTTCCGTGATGCTTGATAGAAAGATGTTTATGCTTAAGAAAGGTAAACATAATTTCTGACACATTTTCATTACTCCAGAATTTGGAACCTTAACTATCAGCACACTACGAACTTGTAAGATGCCAATGCTGCTGCTGATACTCAAAGTTTAACAAAAATCACAGAATCACAGANCCTAGCATAGTTCAGATTTCTTGTAAAGAAGTGTCTTCCATCTAAGCAGCATTAGTTAAGGGTTGGACAGCTATAAGTGTGATAAATATGTCCTTGTTATAGGCAGTTGCATCAAGGAAATCTCATAAAGCACTGAACATCTGCAAGTGGCATAGTGACTGGCATACATCTGACAGACCAACTAATTTACTGCAGTTAGTCCAGGAAGATTTTACATCCAGATAGCTGAAGTTTCTATGTAAAATATAATTTACTGCTGAAATGCCCTAAGAGGAAACTTCACAATTCAGTTGTGTCTATTGAGCACCTGCCAAATAGCCCAGGTCCTTAAATAATGGGGCCAACTTTCCAGCTGGTGTAAATTAGCCCACCTCCACTGGTATCAGTGGAATGATTTCGATTTACACCAGCAGAGAATGTAAGCATCTGTGTTTATTCATGCAAAATAAATGATTTCATGGAATAATTACAAATCAATTAAGCCTGACATTTATTGGCATCATGTAACTGCACACCATTCTGTATACCTGCAAGTACAGGCAGTAACATACAGGGAATACTTAAGCTGAATATCAGGTTGAATTCATAATAGATAACTAAAGCAGCAGTGACACTGTTCCCTGTTGAAATGAAATTTAATGAGGATGATGGAGAGAAATAATTCTGCAATCTACATTTCTCTGCTCTTAATTTAACTAGAAACTGGATGCTTTGTGCAAAGTTGCAGCTACTTCATCAACTGATTATTATTTATCTCTCCACTTTCTTTCATTGATGGAGAACATGGCATGAGTTAATTCTTACAGATAGCCCAGTGCAGAACTGCTTTTAGACAAAGCAGACAGATGGACCCTCTCTTCTCTGAAGCCTTGTTAAACTGATAATCTATAGCATTCATCCTTTAACTTTGAATTGCAATTCATCAGATAGTGTCTCCTAGTTTACACTTCAATTGTAAAGTACAGAGTTATATTATATATGTGTACAGGACTCCTCTGTTGAAAATCTCAGTGGGTTTTGGTTTTCATCTGTGTGTCTGTGATTCAGCATGGCAGGGGTTAGCTCTTAGATGCCACTGTACTCTAGGGAATTGGTAGTGATGATTAAGTTGAGAATCCCAGCCCTGATAATTAGCTCAGAGATTCTGTATCTGGATATGTGCTGTGAAAAGTTAAAAAAAAAAAAAAAAA
>WBNM01040889.1:0-39394 GCA_013399055.1 Ramphastos sulfuratus
CAAATGGAGGTAGAAGTAATGGGCAGGGTGGGGAAAGCAAATGTCTTCATCCTGACTCTTGAAATCTCCTCTGGAAATTCTACAGGTACTTCTAGAAAAAGAAAATCTCTTATTTTTCTGTGGGAGAGTTTCAGCAACAGCTTGATTGATCAAGAAGCTAATACTCAATCCCCTGAAGTTATAAATCAATTCCACAGCAGAAAGTAGATGGTACTTTGCCAAAGAAGTAGGAGGCACAAGCATCATGATTTAACAGTGTACCACGGTAACAAGCTGCATCCCATCCCTGTTAAGTGCCTCTCAATTAGGCATTCTTTTGCACCACAAAGGCCCAAAGACGTAAATCACACAAGATGCTCAGATAAACACAGGTTAACAGCAAACCAATCCAAGTTATAATTCTTATAAGGAATTCTTTCACCTCTGTGCAAAGCAAGAGCTCCCAGGAGCTGTAATGACTGCACAAAACAAGTTGTGTTTTTTTAACTACTCTTTCTTAGAGAAGAGGTGGATGCCAGGAAACCATTTATGATTTTTGTTAATGATTCCATATGATTTCAGGATTATGCTGAAAGTACAAAGACATTCAGTGACAGAATCTACCACTTCCAGCATCAGGGTGAAATGATACAACCTAGGATGTCCAAACACTTAGGTTTCAAGACCTGAATATGCTCTATAGGAACAAACCACAGAGATTATATCCAGTAGCATGAGAGTAATTTCACCCATTCTACTGAAAACAGCAGAGCAGGACTGAATCTTAATCCACCACCACAGAGCTGAGGAGATTCTGCAGATCCATGGTAAGACGACTACCATGGTAAGACGACTACCATGGTAAGAAAAAGCCAATATCTAACCATGATCCAAACACTGATGACACACACAGCTGACAGACTTGGTGCTCTGCCCCTGGAATAAAAAGCATCACCCAAACCAGTTTCACTATGCTTAAAGCAGTAAAACCTATTGTGGCTATAAAAACAGAGGCAGGATTCTGTATTAGCAGCAAATGAGTTCCTTGAGAGTTCTGAGATGCACTTTTGAATTGCTGTGGCAAAAAAAAAAAAAAAATTAAAAAAAAAAAAAATTCACATCCTGTGGCAAACAGACCTAGCTGGCATATGGAGTTACACTTCCTCCTATTTCTCAAATTGAAACTACAAACCACACAGCCCTCACCATACACTCCCATGAAAGTCTCTGCATGGACCAGATGCACTGAGTAGAGAATCACACATGCATGCTGCTTACCTCAGTGTGGTCTCAATCTCAACCAAGGGAATCTTGAACATTTAGATGAATACATGATCGGAGAATAGTTTGGGTTGGAAGAGAGCTTAAAAGATCATCTAATTACAATCTCCCTGCTATGGGCAGGGACACCTCCCACTAGACCAGGTTGCTCTAGGCCCTGTCCAACCTGGCTTTGAACACCTCCATGGACGGGGCGTACACCCCTCCCTGGGTAACCTGCTTCAGCATCTCACCGTCCTCCCTGTAAAGAGTCTCTTCCTAATATCCAGTCTAAATTTACTCTCTTTGAGCTTAAAGGCATTGCCCCTTGTCCTATCACTAGAAGCCCTTGCAAAAAGTCTGTCCCCAGCTTCCTTGTAGACCCCTTCAGGTACTGGAAGGCTGCTATAAGATCTCCCCAGAGCCTTCTCTTCCCCGGGCTGAACAGCCCCAACTCTCCCAGGCTGTCCCCACCACAGAGCTGCTCCATCTCTCTGACCATCTTTACGGCCCTCCCCTGGACTCACTCCAACAGTATGATGTCCTTCTTGTGCTGAGGTTCCAGAATTGGATGTAGTACTCCAGGTGGGGTCTCCTGAGAGCTGAGTAGAGGGGGAGAATCACCTCCCTCATCCTTCNCAACAGCTATTTTTAAAGAGCCAGATTACTTACTGGTATTCAAAATTTGTCCCCATCTCAAACTATTAGGGGATCAACAATCGAGGAGTTCCTCAATTTTCTCTTTGCCACAAGAAAAAGAAAGAACAAATTAAGACCTCTTGGCATAGTTTCAATTCAGACTCTTGTTTCACTAGTAAATTATTTGTCTAGTGAGCTGCTCAAGTACCTTCTGAAATACCTTCAGAATTTGTACTGGTCTGAAGCAGTCAGCCAACACCTGACCAGTGATAAAATAAGTACCACCTTAAAATAATTATTTCCACAACATATATTAATAGCTCATTAATATCCTGTACAGGTCAGTCTCTACTACCTAATCAGTTACTGTAGGAAGATAAGAACTTCAGAAGTTGGACTGATAACATGTTTCTCTCCAGGAGAGTTGAACGAAAGCAAGAAGCCTTTACAACTGTGGTAGGCAAGTATAGCAAGGGGGGGGGGGGAGGAAAAAAAATCCCCAAACCCTGTACTTCTGCTTGCAGCACTTGCCTCCAGTTGTTGCAAGGTCTTTGAGCAGTCAGCCCACAGCTCTTCGAGTTCCCCAGAACAAATGTCTTCAGAAAAAAGCAACCAATTATACCAACCCCAGATACAGCTGGATGCCATCAAAATTCTTATCAGCTGCTAGGCAAATAAGATCACTACATGAAATGATTATGCAAACAGCAGAGTTTCAAGAAAAATGTAACCTTCAGTCTTCATCTTTCTTGCAATGTGTTTCCATGTATTTGTTCTGCAGAAAGCTAGCCCAGATGGTGATACAATTACAGACATTGGGTCAAGGATACAGAAAGCATTTTGATCTCCAGTTTATCCTAGCCAGAACTGGCAGTAAGTCTAGAAAATCAAAAGACCACATTTTATAACCCAGTGAAGAAAAAGAGTAAGTTTCATGCAGTAATTTTCAGTCCGTGGTTTGAAGTCCCTGGGAGCTGTTAATCAAGAGCTGAAAAGACTACCCAAAGAAATAATCCTGCTATAAGGACATTTAATTCACACCACACTGGGCAGCAAGATCCACAGATCAGCAGCATTTACAACCACTGTGTTGGTAAATGCAGATATGTTAGGGACAACTTACACATCTGCACTTGCTCAAGCAATTTGAAACCCAGCATCCTGAAGTGATGGAAAATGAGCCACCTGGTAACCAAAAATCATCCTACTAACCTACAGCTTCATAAGGCTTCTGTGGCCCAATGTCTTTCTTCTGGCCTTAAGAGACTCCTGTACTTCATTTTCCCAGGTAGTGTTGCCCTGCATCCCTAATCCTTTCATTTGATCAGCCTTTTCATCTGTGTCTTGCTGTAACTGAAAAGTATCATCTCCCTCTTCTACCAGATCTTGGCAATTTATACATGCTTTCACAAATATGCAAGAAAATAAGGGCAGACTCCCTTTGATTTCTTTCAACTGCAAAGACAGATGTAGGTGTAAGAGAGATACAATGAGAGGCACTTTACCTTTTCAACTATTTGTCAGTTCCAGTCAGCATTGTATATATAGATTTGCTTATTATTATTCCACCTGTTATTACAAACGAAATGAGATGGAATAAATATGGTGCATCAGTTTTACAAACATTAGAGTTCAGGATCTGCACTAACAGGGTAATTCAAACACAATGAGAGTTTTCATTTTGATCTAAAAAGGCTTCCTCTTTTGCTGATAGATACAGCTTTTCCCACCCACTGCAGCTGAAATCTCTTTCCCTCAAAGCCAGTTCATAAAACATAGCTTTCTTATTTTCCTTCTGGAGCACTAAAGAAGAATAAGAGTTTGGTTTTACAGAACATGACTGGAGCCTGTAACACACATATACCTCAAAACCATGTATTTCCAAGCTTTACTGCACTGTCCCAAGAGTTTACCTGCTTGGCTGGACAAAGCTGCTTACAGCCTGCTAAGGGTCAAGGCAGAAGATTATTTAATTAGGTGGCAACCTTTGCCCTGGGTTTACAGAGAGGGGAATTGCTCCAGACAAACTGCATCCAGCCACACTTGTGAGTAAGGGACGTCTATACAAAGGTTAGCACAAGGCAAGACAAAGAAGGATATGCTCAGAGGATAAAAGATATGTTCTGTATTAAAAAAAAAACCTCAGAGACAGATAATGCATCACGACCAGCACTTTAAAAGAGACATGCTACGAAAAGAACTGCAGATAGAGTTCAAACACATAAGCAGGAACACAGCATTTTTTTTCCCAGGCATTAGGCCAAGCACTATGCAAGCCACCTCACTGCTGTTAATAACACTGAAGAACCCCAAGAGGTACAGGTTACATACCTGTTTAGCAATCTGTAGCCAAAACAGCTTCCAATTCCAAGAGAACACACATCTATCCCAGTTGGAATGGCTGTAATTATGCTGCAGGGGAGCTTCACTAGACCTAGAAACGAACGAAACACAGCATTCTTAAAACTCACTCTTACAAAACCTGCAAATCTGCAAAGACATTATTCAGAAATGCAGAGCGTTACATACAAATCATGGTTTCCACAGACACTTAGCTACACACTGACAATGCACATCTTGCAGTTTTAACTTCTTTTAGAAGTCAGATATGAAAGAAAAGCAACTTTGACACATTCACACAACAGATAAAGGAATTAAAACCAAATTAGCTCACCTTTGTACTACATGTAGAGGTTCAAAACTACCAGCATCACCACCACTGCATTGCAGGACAAAAACTGTATTTTCCTAAGTTCTTGGCTGTCTCTACTTGGTAACCATTAAGGTGTTGTGTTCCTCATTTCTGTTTATTTTAGTCTCATTACATTATGTAATAGAAATCCTAGCTCCATTCCATTTCATTTAGCTGACTTTGCTCCAGATTTGAATCTGCTACATAAGGCTACAGTGAGAGATATAAGCAGCAAGACTGTTTTATAGCAGAATGTCTTTCTTTTGGAGATCTTACTACTCTTTTTTCCCACCAGAGTCCAGTCAGTTCTAACATTAGTTTTCAGTGAAATCTGGGAACATTTTATTCCTAGACATCCTGGGAGCTACATTTCCCCCCCTCCATCATTAGAAGAGCTGCCCTAGCCACCCATATCTGTTAATATGGATGGGCAGGAAGCTTCTTCCCTGGATCACATAATTTTCCCACATATAACATCTCAGCCATGGACAGGCCTCCTTTTTTGATGATTTGCCATTAGCTCAAAGCTTACAGTTATGCACTGGTGTTTGTTTTGCTTTCTTATGGTGCAGATGACCTTTTGCTCCTCACTGCTCAGTTGCACTCATCACCACATTCTCAATTTGCTTATTTATGCTGGATTTTTCTCTGCAATCTCCCCGTTCCACTCTTTGTTCTTCCTGGTCAAGCTCAGCCCTTTGTACAGATATGAAGGCACACTCAGTATCAGTTTCCATACAGAGCCTTTGTCAGTGATTAACGATTTCCAAGAACTGCACATTTATTGCTGTCTCTTTCACATGAGAAGTTCTAATCTGCTCTGAACTTCGCGGTCATCTTTTATTTTATCTTGTTTCCTGAGCAAGCTTCTGTAGAGATTTCCTCACTCCTCTTCACATCTGCACGTCAACATTTCAGATCCCAGGTTTCTCCAGGAACTCCTGAGGTAACTTCTGCTTGCCTTAGAACAGCTGAAACTCCCACAAGTGGGGTAGCAGTGATAAGGCAGTTCCTCTTCCAGAAGAAGCTAAAAGGGAGAGGAAATTACCATTTTAAACTGGCAAGCTCAGCTATGGTCCTAAAAAATGAACCTGACCTTGAAGTAATACTCCAATCTTCCCTTCCAGCACAAATGAGGTTGCCATTCACCTTTAACTTGGCAGGAACGATTTGTGTTCTTCTGGCAAAGTGTCTGGCTATCGTGAGCCAAATAGCAAATGCCTGAAAAACAACACCCGCACGGCACCGAATCTTCGCTTTGGCAGTATCAACGCAACAATATCTCATACGTAATTATTATTTCCACATCACCACTTAATTTGTCAGGGTGTTATGTGCTGTATCATGGCGCTCCAAAATAAACACGTTCAGCAGAGTCAGCATGGAAAGAAGGGCAAAAATCACAAAGGGAACATGAAATCAACCCATCCTTACTCACTATTTTACTTTGCCCTTCACAGAGGTTTTTAAAGATGTCATCTGGCCTACTTTACAATATATAGAGATCACTCCCTGAGGGTCAGCTTTACTTATGCAAGCAGTTGCATTGCCCTAAATCTTGCCTCTAAGGCATTACTAAGACTACATCTTTCATCTTGCTTTGCTTTCAACTGTGTTCTGTAACCTATCCAAGGTACAAGGCATTAACTACCAGCATGAAAAGACAAACCCTTTTAAGAATTATCTCAGAACAGCACAACTCCTTTACTTTTGTATACTTCACCTTTAACGCTACTGACACACAACACCCTAAAACCTGTTAGGTACAGGCTGCCTTGCAGCCTGCTCAGTCTCATCCAATATGGAATTATAAATGTGAAGAAATTAAGAGCCAGAACCTAAGAAGAGCATGCATCATTCAGAGGCATGCTTCCAAAGGTCCACCTGTACTGAGCCTTCTCCCTGTCTGGACTTTTTTTCCAATTTTTCTTTTTTTTTTCGGTTGCTTGTTTCCAGAAAGCAGAGTACCACACATGAAATTACTTCAGTTAGAGAAGACCATTAAGACCACTGAGACCAACCATTATCTAAAGACCAAGTCTAGCATTAAATTATGCCCCTCAGCGTATCCTTGTGACTTTTAGAAATACCTCCACGGATGGGGATTCACACGGAACAAGGAAAGAAGCTAAAACAGCAAGGGCCCCAGCTGCACAGCTCAAAAAGTGGCTGAGGGGAACCAAGCTAAGCAGAGGATGGATGGCAGAACGAGGGCAACCAGGAGCTGTGACAGCCCTCTGAACACCTCAAAGAACCTTTTGGGCAGAATCCTATCTTGTAGCAACACACAACACTCAAGGCCTCACGAAAAGAAGATGCCCACCTAACAAGAGAGAAGCTCTCCCACGCCGCAGCGCTCACAAAGTCCCCCACCAGCGCCCACAGACACCCCACCCCTCCATTTTGCACTCCCCCCGCCTTGCTGTCTGACGTAAGGGCTGCGCCCCGCCCCCCGGAGGGCGGCTCTGTGCGCGGCGGTGCCCGGATGTGGGAGGCTCCGCCCCCGCTGCCGAGCCTCAACGCTGCTCGCGCCCCCTCCCCTCGCTCCCTACGCGCTGTTGCGGGTCAGCGCCAGCCACTGCCGCAGTGAGGGGAAACGAAGCCGGTGGCAGCGACGGGCCCGGCGGCAGCGACGACGACGTCGAACACGCACATAGCGAGGCCAGGGCTCGGTAGATTCAGCTGCAGCGGAGACGCCTGACGCCCACTCGCCGCCATGGTGAGGACCCTCCCTCGCTTTCTCCTCCCTGTGAGCCCCCCGCTCCCGCCCCTCCAGAAAATTCCAGGCCGGGCCGAGCCGTGGGGGCCATCGCCTCGCCCCCCACCCCCGCGGCCTGGCTCGACCGCCGCTCCGCCTCGTTGTTGCTGCCCTGCCTCTGACCCGTCTCCTCCGCCTCCCGCCCCCGAGCTGTCCACGTCCTCCTGCGGGCGAGCACCTCGCTGGGCTTCCCCCCTCTCCCTTCTTCCTTCCCTCCGTGCCGCCGCTACGGCCGCCCCGCGCCTCTCCCGGGGGCAGGCACGTCTCCCCGCTTCCCCTCGGCCGCCCACGGCGGCTGCCTCGCCCCCGTGCGCCCCGCTGCCTCCCCGCCTACTCCCTCGCTTCGCCCCCCCCAAACCCCCCGCGGACCGGCAGGAGCTCTTCGGGCTCGGCCCTTCCCTTTTCCCCTACTGCCTCACTCTTCGGCACCCCCTTACCTCTCCCCCGCCCGCAGCCTCACTCCCCCGCCGCCTATCCCCCATTTGGTCTCACTCCGGGGGTTCGCGTTCCCCGGCCTGCACTTCATCTGTTTTCCAGATGCATCAGCAGCGCCCTGAGCAAGCCCGGCATTTTGGTAGCGATGTCTTGTGGGTGGTGTTCGGCAGCCTCAATAGGTTTCCCTCCCCGCCCTTGGTGCAGCAGCAGCTTTTTTCTCTTCATGTGCAGACCGGAAAGCTCTAATGCACGTAGTCCATGGCAGGGAGGCAGGCTAGATAATGTATACTTTAATTGGGCCGAGCGTGGAAAGCTGACACTTCAAATATGATAGACGTGTGGATTTGGGGACTCTAGGCAAAAGGTATGCGGTATACCCAGGTGCGTGTGTTTGAGCTGGTCTGTTTTTTCAATCATGAGGATTTACATTTCCCTTTTACTGCCGTAAAATTAACTCAGAGATACAGTATGGAGTCCTGTAGTATTTTACGTCGACACTAGGGGTGTCTCCTGCTTTTCACCGCTGCCAAGAAATCAACGCCCTTTTTTAATAAACATTTATTTTAGCCTAAATTAGCCAGTACCCTGGTTGCAGGAAGACCCTGGCAGTATTTGAGTTTTACAACTGGGGAATTAAAGTGATTTAAACTTTTTCGTTCTTAACCCTTTAAAAGCAAGGTCAGCCGCTTACCATATTTCACATTAAATCTCACAGGGCCTGAGAGCTGAATATGGGTTGCATTTTGCTTTTAAGCACGGGATTGCAGTCTGTCTTTTAGAAAATAAAGTTGTAGCAGAAGAGGATGCACCGTGCTTGGGCTGTCTTTCCATGTATACTTTTCATGCTTGATAGATGCACATTTGGAGAAATTATTTTTGGAGTGTATAGAAATTTGGGTTCAATTTGGGACTAAACATTGGGTTTACTGATTGCCTTCACGTGCCTTTGGAGTATGTTAAGAATGTGAGCAGAGAAAGCTCACTTTTTGAGGAAAAAAAGCATTAATGAAATAGAGATCTCAAAAGAAAAATGTTATGATTAGAAAGCATGCCACGGTTGTAACAATAATTGCTGTGAACATATAGATGAACAGTGGTCATCTTCCATGCAGCAGTTGTGTTCATGCTGCCGTTAGTTGAGTCTTCCGTGAAAATTCTGTGCCTGAAGACTTGCCTGATGATACTTGCTAATATGTGTAAAAGGAAAGAAAATGTTATTTAACTGTGATGCCTGTGTGTGTTAGTGACCTGTAATGAGCCTGGCTTTTGTGTATGGTTAACTTCAATTTTCAAATTTTTTTTCTCTCCACTCTGGTGTAACTAAAGTTTTGCTATCATCTTCTAATGGGGTAATGGTGTTATTACCTTGTGATATTTTGAACGGTATTTTTGGATGATCAACGGTATTTTTGGATGATTCTGGGGAAATAAGGTATACTGGATACTATCTCTACCAGTAAAGGTGTTCATTTGCTCACATAAGCAGTAACAATACCAGGAGAGGGGTTTTTTCTGCAGTCGTATCAGTATTCTGGTTCTGATAACACCTGATCTTAGGTGCCTTGTAGTCTGAAAACCAAGCTAAAACTAAACAGCTGATAAACATTGAGCAAAACGATTCAAGTTGCCATTGTTTTTACTGACGTTGCCCTGTGGATGTTTTCACTGGAAGAATTCACTTCTAATGAAGGAATAGACCTTGTTTCAACCTTTATTAGAATATTCCTTCTAATAAAGGAAAAGATAATTCTTTTTCCCAACTTGGAGTAACATTTCTTTTGTGCTCCTACAGGACCAGAGTGAAGAAAGAGGTGAATATATTGTTGTGTTCATTGTAGGTAATTTAAAATAAACCAGGAGCATCTAGCCAGTCAAGTAATGTAGTGCTGGATGTTTTGATAGAGCCAGTTCTAAAATAATCTATCAGGCAGAGTATAAGATGATGAGGGCATTACATAATGCGAGAAGTAATGTTGATGTGCTATTTCTGTCAGAGTTGACTTAGCAAGTTTTTCCAATGAGTAGTGTTTTCTAGGAAAAGGTAAATAGCACAGAGATTTGATTAAACAGTCTTAGTTTTAGCCAAATAAATTCAATTTTCTTGGAATGGGTTGTATTCTGGTTCATATCAAGCTCTGCTGTAGGACAGAAGACACAGAATTCCATAGAAGTCACCCAAACCATAGTTAGTGTAGTCCATCTTCTCAGCCGGACTATTAATTTGTTTTTACTCGCTTTGCTTCAGTGATGGTGCTTCTGGTGACTTTTCGTTAGCTGAAGCAGCAGTGTTTATATATTACTGAAGTCAAGAAACACCAAAGCATTTATTGCAGTAAAGCAAAAAAACGTCCAAAAGACCATCTTCATTGTTTACTATTCAGCAAGGAGAGTATGAAATAAGTTGATTCTTAGATGAAGGAAAACCTAGTCTACTATCAAATCATAATTTTGCTGCTGTCATTACAGACATTTGAATAGATGTCAGGAACTGAGAGGTACTGACGTGATCTATATTATGTCTTACAGCCTACTAGTGGTCTTCTGCCACAGTTGGAGTAACCGGTATAGGATTCAGACTGAAGCTCATGTGTAGGTTTTAAGAAGTATTTGATTAAGCTTATTTAAATCCATTTAATAAAATATTTTTATTTGGACATAATTTTCAGAGATATAGTTTTGAAACCAATTTGAATATGCAAGTTTGCTTTATAATTGATGTGGGTTTGGGANCAAAGGAGAAAAGGTCCTTTTGATAGAAGAGGAAAGAGATTCTTAAAGTATATTTCTTTCACTATTTCTGTGGTAGAATTCTGTCTTAATATGGTTAAGCTATTAATTTAACAATGAGGAGGAATAGAGATTGAATTGTTCAAGGGAAAATGGTTAATAGTGGGTTTGTCTCAGGAACTTCAGAATGTTCATGTTCTAGGGCATCTGACTTAGCACTAAAAGGAAAGCTTAAGAGAGTGATATTAATAACATCTAAATGTTTTTTTTTTTATTCATGTCTTAAAGGAGATTGGACTGTGTTCTCTCAAATCAGAACCAGAAAAGGAGACTTCAGTAGTTCTAGCATTTCTCGGGAAACAAATGAGACAGAAATGCACTTTTTAGTGCCAAACCATTTCTTGGTATGCTTCTACCTCCTCGTTTGCCTCATTTTTGTACGTCAGAAAGACATACAGAATTGTTAAGGTGTAACTAGACTATTGCGAGCAAATTATTTATCAGTTTCAAGTGACACACATTTCTTAGAAGAAATTAGTGTAACAATGAAGATCTTTCTTGTAGTTGGGTGAATTAGCTGGGTGAAAACCTGGCATTGTTGCAGGAGGAAAAGCTTTTTTTAATTGCAGGTATGCTCCAACTATACACATGCATAAGATTCTTCATATTTGCCCCCCTTTTTTTACCCTGCTATTAAAATAATTTGCTTTCCCTCCCTTTTTTTGATTGCCTGTGTTTAGCTGAGTTTTGTTGAAGAAAATTTTATCCTAAAATGTTGTAAGTCTTAGTGGTAATTGAGTATGAAACTTGAGACTTGGGTTTAGTTACGTGAAATGGTGACCAAAAACTCTGTTCGTATGAATAACTTTTTGTAATTTGAGCTAGTATGTGACTTCCTGAAACCAATTTGCTCTTGACTTCTTGCCCCCTCTTCTTTTCCTCCCAATCCTGTTCTCCCTGTATGTTCCAGGTAGTATCACTTGTGAACTTCTAATCCAGAGAAAACTTAACACTGCACTGTTCTTTGTTGATTAGCAGCCAATTCGTTTAGTGACACATTTCCCTATTTTCCATCCTTTCCTTCTTCTGGCCTGTATGATTTTCTGTGTTCCTAAGCTTGTTTATTCCTGTGTGTTCCCTATAGAAAGACCATGGGGCAAAGGAGGGTGGCTGTTTCTGTGCTTCCTACATGATAGTTCTTTGCCAGAATCATCAGCAGAAATGGGGAAGGTGCTACTGTGTGATGTCCTTGTCACGATCAACCACCTCTGCTCCTGAGAGGAGTGAGCATTGAAGGGATGGATAGGGAATGAGGAGAGGCGTGGATCCACATCAAAAGTAGTGAAAAGTGCTTATGCTTAAAGGTTGCACAGTTAGAACTTTTTGACTGGAGTGTAGCAAGAAAGTAAGCAGTTTTACTTGCATGCCTCTTAACTAAGGCAGGAAAAACAGTTGGAAATGCTGGGAAATGTAAGCTTTTTTTTTTTTTTTGGCTGACTTGGTTATATAAATTATTTAAACATATTCTTTCTTTCCCAAAGACTGTAACAGCTTATCTTGCTGTGCTCATATGAAGCTGGTAAATATTGTCTAGTACAAATGAAAAAGGTTGAGGTCATGGTGGGGCAATAACTTATCACAGGTACTTTTTTTGTTGTTCAGAGGTTAATATTAGTATGTGATGTTGGAAACAGATCACGTTTGTAGCTCTGAAAATAAATAAGGTATCTAAATCTCTACAAATGTTGTGGTGTTTGGGCTGGTAAAGTAGGGGAATTAGAATTGCAGCCACGAGAAACATGCTGTGTGCTGTCTCCTTGGCTTTAGGCACGGGATTGTGTGCAGTGCTTGAAAGCTTGGTCCTACGCTGTCTCTGTTTGACACCTTTGTGGCATTGTATTGGCCACTCAGAGGGACCTCTTTCAGAGATTAGACCTGGGAATAGTCCTTTATATCCCATAAAAGCTGTTCAGTTTCTTAGGTGGCAGTGTCCTAAAGTAATTGTGACACCAGTGGTTTGAGAAAGATCTGCTACAAATACCCCCTTAATACACTGAATGAAGTAGCACGGACTTGGATCACAGAATGTTAGGATCCAAAGCAGGATCACCTAGGGCAGGTCACACAGGAACGCATCCAGACAGGTTTTAAAAGTCTCCAGAGGAGACTCCGTGACCTCTCTGGATAGCCTATCCCAGTGCTTCATCTCCCTCACTGTAAAGAAGTGTCTCTTCATGTGAGGTGGAACCTCCTGTGTTCCAGCTTGTACGCGTTGTTCCTTGTCCTATCACTGGGCACCACCAAAATAAGATGGCATCTTAATCTTGACATCCACCCCTCAACTATTTATGGACATTGATAAGATCCTCTCTCAGCCTTCTCCAGATTCAACAGCCCCAGGTCTCTGTCTTTCTTCATTGGAGAGGTGTTCAAGTCCTGCAGTCATCCTCATAGCTCTCTGGTGGACTCTCTCCAGCAGATCCCTGTCTCTTTTGAACTGGAGCACCCAAAACTGGACACAATATTCCAGGTATGGTTTCACCAGGGCAGAGTACAGGGATATGGGCCAACATCTTCTAATGTGGAATAGACAGATCTTTCAGTATAGCAGTTCAAGTATTTTGGTAATATTTTCACTGCTGTTTCCCTGGATCAGTGATCAGGGAGCTTAAATAACTTGAAATGAATGATTTAAGCACAGGACTAGAAGCAATATATTCTTCTTGGTGAATGATATGGCTAGATTATTTTGGTTACCATGTGAAATACTATATTTGCTTAGTAATATTGAGTATTTTAATAAATTAACCAGGGTTAAACTGAAACCATGGCATGTCTTACTATTCAGGTCTGTTCTATGGAATTTGAATGGCTAAAGTCTGTGAAAGAGGACAGTTGGGTTTTTTTTTAAGGCTCAGATGTGTCTGAAAAGGAAGGTCACCTCTTTCTAGTGAGGTCTTTTTTGGAGTGACAGTTCTTTTAAATAGGAAAATTGAACTCTGGCATTTTTTTCAGCTTTCTAAAACTTGAAAACTTTAATTTTATAATTATGCTTTATTAAGCCTTTTCCACACTTCCCTTCCCAAACATAAAAATGTTTTATGTATTGTTTTTAGGTTGTACTTTGCACAGATACAAGCAGATTGTTATTCATCTCCTTGGGGAAACTGTGTAGATGGTACAAAACAGTCTATATCTGAGTTGCTTGTAACTTGGCAGTCAGTTGACCCTGCTATTGATACTCAATTCCACAATGAAGGAAGCAATTCAAATAATAGTCCTTAACTGTGTTAAGGAAGCCTTAGAAACCCTTTAGATACATTGGATTGTTTAAAGGACAGCATTGCTCATGAACTGCCAATAAAAATCTAGGCTTACAAACAGCTGGGGCTGTTTAGTTTGAAAAAGAGAAGGCTGAGGGGAGACCTCAGGTAGCTGTAGACAGTCATGAAAGGAGGTTGTGGAGAGGTTGGTGCTGGTCTCCTCTCAGAGGTATTTAATTGGTGATAGAACAAGAGGGAATGGCCTTAAGCTGTGACTGGGTAGGTTTAGACTGGACATTAGGAAACATTCTTTTTCCCAGCAAGAATGGTCAGGCATTGGAATGAGCTACCCAGGGAATTGGAGTCACCAGCCTTGGATGTATTTGAAAGAGGTTTGAATGTGGTGCTTGGGGATATGGTTTAGGGTGCACCTTGCAAAGTAGGGTTATCAGTTGGAGTTGGTGATCCTGAGGGCCTTTTCCAACATGAATGTTTCTGTGATTCTGTATTGTGCCAGTTAATACTCAGGTGTTTGTGAAGTTTTTGTTGATGGACTTTTTAAAGCAGACTGTTAAGGCAAAGAACCATGACTCCCCTAGTGAACTTACACTGTGTCTATTGTGAAAATCATAGGCAGTCAGTTTGAGGCTCACAATCTTTTATCTCATAGTCAAAGTTAGGTAAGGTAGGAGTTAAAAAGCATGGTAAGACATTTGTTAAAAATCTGCAGTCAGAACTCGGAGGAGCAGGAGAGGAAGGGATAGGAAGCTCAGAAATAGAGGCCGGGCTTACATGTTTGTGGGGAAAAAAACAGCTATTGGAAAAGTGGATTCAGCTGTGATTCTCCTGAGAACCTGATCTCAGGATCATCCTTAAATGCTGTGAAACTTCTTTTCTTTCTCCAGTGTGTTTGTGACAAATACGGAGTCTTGTTATTCTTTATTTTAAGCAGCTGGAACCTTTGGGAAGGAAAACCTCAGCTATGGTACTTCCCTCTACCTGTTACCCATTGTCACCCTTTGAATAGCTCCTCTGTGTACATCACTGGGCAGTTTAGATTTTTGAAATAGGTAGTGAAAGACAAAAACCGTTGCCCCTGCTGACTCTGTAGGTTCTGAATAGCATCACTGAAGTTGAAAGAAGTCACTTGAATTCCATCTGCACAATGATATTGTGGAGAGGACTTGAAAAGGAGGGTTTTTTAAAAAATAAACTGATGTTCAAAAATAAATTGACTGAAAAGACAAAAGTCTTTTCAGTGACTTGATCTTATGAAGGAGAACTTCTCATCTACTTCATAGGCATGATGTCTGAATTGCTTTTTCAGTGTTGTGCATATAATGATATTTCCTTGGGGAGATTTAGTTTAGTATTGAGCTTAATGGGCTTACCACCCTAGTATCTGGATAGTCATAGGTCAGTTTTGTTGACAACACTGAAGGAACTTCACAGATTTTTTGGGTAAAAGCTTGATTGCATGCAGATCTGCTAGCAAGTTGTGGGAAAAAAAATCATAGAAAGGAGAACGTTTAAACAGCAGTGACAAAAAAATGCCTTAGCAATAAATAGACTTGATTTTCATATTTGATCATCTTAGCTTTCTAAGCACTGTTCTTTGTGGGGATATCTAGTAAAATACCTGATGCTCACTTAAAGTTTTTCTGGGATTCTTATAAAAATGGTGTTAATTTTCCCAAAATACTACTAAAGTAACTAAACTTTGTAAGGTTAAAGCATTTCAATTGGGTGTACTGGCATTATTTTTTTACTTTAGACAGTGCCTTGAAAAATCAGATGTGTGACAACTGTAATTTCTAATACACGGACAGTTCGTTTGAATCTTGTGTGGTCTTGAGTGTTCTGGTTCAATTTTGAGCTAAAAGATGGCCAAATTCCCTTCCTTGGTGGGGTAGAAGTCACACAAGTAAAGGGGACTGAAGGTGAGGGGAAGCAGAAGATGGTGTTTTAAGATGTAGATATGATGTTGCAATACTGCAGTGCTCTATAGCAAAGCAGCTGAAGAATCCAGGAAAACTGGAAAGATGCGATTTGAGAGAGAGAATGAACAGGAGGTTTTTAGCAGTATTTTTACCTTGGCCGCTTTCTTGGAAGCTGCGTTAGCATCCATGCAGCACCGTAACTATTTTGTGAAGTCAAGCCACGTTACCCAGCACAAAGAGTAGTCAAAACACTTTAAAATTAGAAGCGTTCTTTGGTTTGCAGTTCGTATTACAGACTGGTGTACAAATCTGTGCGTATGATATACTGCCTTTAAGGCTTGCAAGCAGCACACTTTTGCAAGCATAGCCTATGAAGAGATAAGATGAAAAGCGGCAGAAAGATGGTAACCTGTGGGTTCTATGTGCAGATATACACAGCTGTGACAGTCTGGGGTGATGGGCCGCAGAATGATAGGGGTTGGAAGGGACTGTGGAGAGCAGCCAGTCCAACCCCTCTGCTTGAGCAGGTTGCACAGGAACGTGTCCAGGCAGGCTTGGAATGATTCCAGAGATTCCACCACCTCTCTGGGCAGACTGTGCCAGTGCTCCACCACCCTCAATAGAAAAGAAGTTCCTCCTTATGTTTAGATGGAACTTTTTATGTTCACATTTGTGCCCATTACCTCTTGTCCTGTTGCTGGGAATTGCTGAAAAAGACTGATCACATCCTCCAGACACCCACTCCCACCCAGCCTTTAAGTGCTTATAAGCATTAATGAGATCCCTCCTCAGTCTTCTCTTTTCCAGGCTAAAAAGACTCGATTCTCTCAGTCTTTATGCATAAAGAGAGATGTTCTAGTCCCCTAAACTATGAATCATTACTCAAAATAATGCTAAAATCTCTAAGGAAGTGAGATCTTGAATAATCCTTCAAACATTCAACATAGGACTGTTTATAAGCTACTGAAACTGAGTTGGAATTCTAATTTAATTTTTTGAGTACTGTTTTATTAGCTTGTGGATGATACCAAATGTTAAATATTTGCCTTCCTGTACATAAATAAAAGAGACAAGTCGGTTCCTGCCCTGGAGAACTTAACCTAAATATTCCATCTTTTCAACTACATTTGAATATTACTTCATATAACCAACTCCTGAGTGGACATCACCTCAGTGTTATGAGTAAAAAAAAAAAAAAAAGTCAGTATTTTCTCTATGTTACTATTCACATAGAGGAAAATGCTTCAAGGTTTTAGATTATTCCATAGCAGCAAAACACTTAATTGAAAGCGGTGTTGTGGTGTTCTGTGTTCTGTTCTATTTCATTTTGCTTTCCTTTGATCAGGAAGCCTTTGATAATGGTGCTTGGAAGACTTCAGAAATTTTCAGTGCCTCTTTTTCAGAAAATCTTAATCTGGTGGAAATTCTGATTAGCATGGAAGCTGGTAACGCCCAGAAGACCTGTTTAATGTTTTGTAAAACTCTTGATATTTTAATTACAATGGTTTGGATCCCTCTGTATTGGATCACAGTGTTGGTAGGGCGTGTTTTCAAACCATATGACTCATTTTTATTCTTTATGGAATTCTTTAATGAGTCTTTGACTTAACAGAGCTTGTTAAAATGTCTCATTTTAGGAGTTGACAGCTGTAAGTTCTGATGAAGTTATTTTCCTTTTAGGCAGAAAAAAACCTCACAACCCCAACCAACCAAAGCCGTCTAAGTATTAGGATAGATGTTAACTACTAGAGATGGTTAAGAATGCTGGAATATAATCCTAGTTTCACGGATTCTGTATCTCTGTAGCAATTCCCCTTCAGCACAGTCTGCTTGTCCCTTTGATATGCACATCTTTCTCAGTTCTGCATCTTTGCCTTCTTGATTGTTTTTTGTTCTTACCAGCTGGTGAAATCAAATCCCACTTTGAAACTGCCTTTTCTGTTTGCAGATGCGTGTCCTTTACGCAATTCTTTGGAACGTTCTTCAGCCTCTTCTGCGATAAATCTTAAGTGCAATTTTGTCTGCTTTCTTTGTAGTCTTATTTTTTACTGTTTTCTCTCTTCTTGTCGAGCAGCCATAAGATGCTTATCTGCCTTCTTCCAAACTGAAATTTTCTTTTGACACTAAGTGGTATTAAACTGTTTGTGAGTTTCTTAAATGGGAAGAATGGTTGGGGACAGCATCTATTTATGCAGCTTGTTTCCATGCTGTTAGAACATACTGGGCACTGACCTGTGTAACTTTCTTGAATCTGTTTTTAAGTCCTTGTGGTATAGTTTATGTGAATTGGTGTTATTCTCTGAATTGGCACTTAAACCTTCCTGCTCAAGGATGTTTGACTTGCGCGAACTGTCAGACTGCTGTATGCAGTAGAGCTGCAGTGACTTTCTTTTTCTCCAGGTCTTCTCAGATATGTTAAAAAGATCCATGCAGCCTTCACTTGTGTAGTTAGCCCATTACTGAATGCACTGTTAGAATCTGAAAACTTAAGATATGTTGGTAGCCAAAGATGCTCTTGTCACCTTGGTTTCGAGTATTTGCAATCTCTTGCTGTGAAGAAGCATTTGTCATCAACTCTAGTATAATCATTTACACCGAACAGTGTAATCATCTTACATGATCCAGTATAATCTGTTATCTTCATTTCTAGAAGGTATCTTCGCTATTTGCTTTTCTCTCTGCAAATACCACTTGCAGCAGTACAGTGAATCTCCTCTGTCTAATCCTCCTGAAAAAAGGAAGCCTTCTAAACTTAGTGTCTCACTGATAGTGATGTCCCATTGCTCACACACACGCGTTGGTGAGCAGTTTGTGGTGAGGGAACCTTACCAGACACGTTGGGAACAAATACCTTAATTTGTGTTTGTCAGTTGCTGTCAGACCATACCATGCTCCGTTGCCTTTCCAGCTTGGTCATCTTTGAATCTGCCTCAGCCTGATATATATGTGAGCTACATCTGATCAGCTACAAGCAGACCTGTAGCTGTTTATTGAATTTAAGAGGTTTGTTTTCTATACTGGAGATTGACTACTACAGCTCCCCTTCAGCGTTTGGAAAACCCTTAGCAAAGAGAAGTATTAGTACTCCTTTCTAATGCTCATTGCTGAAGAGTAGTCCTGTGAAACTGATCTAATGATTATCAGTTTTCTTCCTGCCTACAGAGGCTTCCAGTTTCTATCTGATTATTCTTGGTACAAGCAAAATCAGGAAGTTAAGAAACTTCAGAAGACTGGGCCACTTTTTTTTTTTTTTTAATTTGGAGTGTCACAAATAAAATTTTAAAGAGCTAAGAGTTTTTGATTCTACAGCTGTTGACAATACTTTAAACTTTTGGAAAATAATTAGGAAGTTTAAATTTGAAGTTATGCTAACTAGTACTATGCCTTTGTGACAGCTAAATTCCACAACATACTGCTATACAGAGGAAAAAAAGGTGACCTTTCACTCCCCTCATCAACCCAGTGGCATGAGTGCTTGACTGGAGGTATTAGAGAAAAAAATAATTTTACTTTCTGTTGATTTGAGAGAGAGGTATTGAACTGCTGAGTAACTTGACACAGCTTTTACTGGGATCATTCTAGAGAGCTGTTTCCTGAAGCTCCCTAGATCTTTTTGGATTTGTACTACCTGGAAGTGCTGAAAATTAAATTGGTATAATTGAAAGCAGACTCAAGAGAGTATATCTATACATAGCAAAATACATTTCAGTATGGCTTTAGTTCAAGTTATTATCTATTAAAGCATCTATTCTGTTCCTGTTTCTGTGTAGGTCAGACAGTGATGAATTCTGTGTTCCTGGACCAGTGTTTTATTGCTTTCTGTTGAAATGGGAGTTTTAAACATTGTGTGTTCTGGGAAGGTGCTTCAGACAAAATACTTTCTCTCCAAACTATTGCAGAGAAGGAGAAGCTGAAAGAGCTTTAATTGTTTGTTAAATATTTCCCTTGTAAAATGGCTGTTTTGACTCTGAGATAGTTTTGACTTTCTTCTTTTGACAAACCTCCAGGTTTTCAGTGATACTTGCATACATTGGCTTAACATTTTGAATGACAAATCCCAAGGTGTTCTTTCACACAAGCATGATTCAGCTTACTGTTTGGGTTTTCAATGTTCATGTTTACTAGTGAAGAGAAGAAAAATTCATTCTTATTAATAAATCAGAGGTGGTGTACTTGGTCTGGTCATACATCAGTGTCCTGAAGAGTGAAATCTATGTGATTGGTTTAGTCTTCGTTTTCCTTTGGTATCCCTTTGAGTGTAAGTTGATGTAATGTCTTTGTTATCAAAATGTTGACCCTTAACTCTGATAACCCCATGGCATCTTAATCACTTGTTACAGTCACAGTTTCTGCTTTCCTTCATCCTATTTATGATAAGCTTTTGCACTGTATACTTAGAAACAAAATGACACTATTTGAAATACTCTTCAGGATAATTCAATTCCACTTTTGTTAGGCATAAAGATTTCTGTGCCTTCAGGTGGGGTTTTTTGCTTGTTTGTTGCTGGGTTTTTGTTTGGATTTTTTGGTGGTCTGTTTATTTTTGTGATTGATGTCTGTTGTCATGCAGTCTTCTCTGTATCTCCTACCTTGTTTTGTAGCTGGATTACAGATTTTCTGGTTGGACAGCATGGTCTTGTTTGCACTTTCATTAGCATGATCTTTGTCAATGTAATAGCAGAGTTGTGGGGTGCATTGATTGGACAACTTTGTTGCAATTATCTTTCAAGTTGAGAAAGAAAGGTGTTGTGATCCCTTTATCTAAGGAAATTGAATAAACTTGAGTGAAGTGGAACAGATAAATCAGTATCTTGGAAAATTTTGGTGACTCTTACAGAAGCAATGAAGGACCAACCTGTCTTACCCCAAAGGCTTCCTTATGTGAACTTCTGTTGCATCAGAACTTAATTTGACTTCGTGGTGGCAGCACTCTTACTCTCCTTCTAAAGGATGAGTTATGTAGGAGCTTCCCAGAAAGATTCTTTTCCTTGGCTTTGGAAAATTCATTATTCATTCATGCACTTGAAAATTACAGGCTTCTGAGAATTTTCGAGAGTGATGCAAGCTTTGTAAATGCCAGCTCTGTAGTGATTGCATAAGTAGACTGGATTGTTGCCTCTAAAGAGGAGCAGCTGGGAACGGCTAAAAGCGAGCTTCTCGAATACCACACAGGGAATTGGATCTTAGCTCCAAGTTAACTTTTGCTCCTGTCATTGTTTTTTCTCTCTAGTTGAATCTACAGATTGCAGTGCTTATGCAAGTTTTTGCAGTGAGAGCTGCTGCTCTTTTGCTTGAGAGTTTATGGTTTTCATATATGAGCATTTCTTTCTGCAAATAACAAGATTTGGCAGTTTTCTCTGCCTCAACTTGCTTTAAAATCTGCCCCACATTTGTCTCTAACACTGGATTTCTGTCTACCTGACATTGCAAACTGCATTCGGGGGGCATAAAGTAGAACAGAAACCTTTGATATTCACGTTACAGATGCAGCAGTAGAGTTAAGTTTAATCACAGAATCATAGAATGGTAAGGTTGGAAGGAGACCTCAAGGACTATCTAGTTCCAACCCCCTGCCATAGGCAGGACATCACCCACTAGAACAGGTTACTCAAGGCCTCGTTCAACCTGGCCTTAAACACCTCCAGGGAGGGAGCAGCCACAACCTCCCTGGGCAACCTGTTCCAGTGTCTTACCACCCTCACTGCAAAGAACTTCCTCCTAACATCCAGTCTAAATCTTCCCTCTGCCAGTTTAAACCCATTGCCCCTTGTCCTGTCATTACAAGACCTTGTAAATAGTCCCTCCCCAGCCTTCCTGTAGGCCCCCATCAGATATTGGAAGGCTACTATAAGATCTGCTTGAAACCTTCTCTTCTCCAGGTTGAAGAGCCCCAACTCTTGTAGCCTGACCTTATAGGAGAGCTGCTGCAGCCCTCTGATCATCTTTGTGGCCCTCCTCTGGACCCACTCCAACACTTCCATGTCCTTCCTGTGCTGGGGGCTCCAGAACTGCACACAGGACTCCAGATGGGGTCTGAGGAGAGCAGAGTAAAGGGGCAGAATCCCCTCCCTTGCCCTGCTGGCCACACTGCTCTTGCTGCAGCCCAGCACACAGTTGCTGTCTGGGCTGCACTCACACTGCAGCCTCATCTTGAGCTTTTCATCACCCCAGACCCCCAGGTCCTTTTCCTCAGGGCTGCTCTCAGCCATTCCCCACCCAGCCTGGAGCTGTGCTTGGGATTGTGCCTACCCAGGTGCAGGACCTTACACTTGGCCTTGTTGAATGTCATGAGGTTGGCCTGGGCACAGCTCTGCAGCCTGTCCAGGTCCCTCTGGATGGATCCCTGCCCTCTAGCAAGTCGACTGTGCCACACAGCTTGGTGCCATCTGCACACTTGCTGAGGCTGCACTGATTCCTCTGTCCATGGCACTGACAAAGATGTCAAACAGCACTGGTGCCAGCACTGACCCCTGAGGGAGCCACTTGGCACTGGTCTCCAGGTGGACATTGTGCCCTTGATCACCACTCTCTGTGTGCCACCATCCAGCCAATTCCTTACCCAGCAGTGCTCCACACATCCAGTCCATGTTTTTCCAGCTTGGTGCCCAGGATGCCATGTGGGACAGAGTCAAATGCCTTACTCAGGTCCAGGTAGATGCCATCAGTTGCCCTTCCCTTGTCCACTGTCACTGTGACTTCATCATAAAAAGCCACTAAATTTGTCAGGCAAGATCTGCCCTTGGTTACCACCAATCACCTCTGCTTTGTTTTCCATTTGCCTTAGCAGAGCTTTCAGCAGGATCTGCTCCATGATCTTGCCAGGCACAGAGGTGAGACTGACTGCTCTGTAGTTCTCAGGGTCATCCTTTTTCCCCTTCTTTGAGGATGGGTGTTATGTTTGCCCTTCTCCAGTCAGCAGGAACTTCCCCAGTCTGCCATCACCTTTCAAATGATGGACAGTGGTTTGGCAACTTCATCTGCCAGTTCCCTCAGGACCTGTGGGTGGATCTCGTCAGGCCCCATGGACTTGTGCATGTTCAGATTCCTTAGGAGCTCTCTAATGTGATCTTCTACTATAGTAGGCAGATCTGCCTGCTCCCAGTCCTTAGTTTAAAGCAATTCAGTTATACTCTAGGTTTTTATTATGTCTGCATCAAACCTTTGCATGATGGTTTGTGGGAATAGACATGTGATGAGTGGATGTTGTCTGTGTGTGCTCTGACTCAGTGGCTCTTTTCCCTCTTCCAAGTTCAGGTAAAAGACTTTTTCCATCTTTGATAACTCTTCTTTAAGCTATTCTGCAAACTGTTCTCTGCTGTTTCTGCAGGGCCCTTATGTCTCATTCTTTCTTGGATGACTGTTGTGGTTGGTTGTTTTCTTTCCTTGGAGACAGCTTTCATTTATCTACAGACTAGTATTGTTGCATGTCTGTATATATGCATATGTGATTAAACCAAGTATTATAGCACACCTTCAAAATCATGGAATCACAGAATTGCTGTGATCGAAAAAGACCTCCAAGATCATCAATTCCAACCATTATCTAACTCTGCCAGGGTTACTACTACACCATATCCCTGAGCACCACATCTAGATGCCTTTTAAATACATCGACGGATGGGAATTCAACCACTTTCCTGGGCAGCCTGTTCCAGTCTTTTAAAACCCTTTTGGTATGGAAGTTTTACTTAATGTTTAACCTAAACCTTCCCTGCTGTAACTTAATGCCATTTCCTCTTGTCCTATCAATTGTGACTTGTAAGAAGAGACCAACACCCACCTCTCTACAACTTTCTTTCAGGTAGTTGTAGAGAGCAATGAGATCTCCCCTCAGCCTCCTTTTGTTTCAGACTAAACAACCCCAGCTGCCTCATCTGCTCTTGACAAGACCTGTTCTCCAGAGCCTTCTCTAGCTCTGTTGCACTCCTTTGGATGTGCTTCAGCAACTCAGTGCCTCTCTTATACGTTGCAGTGCCCAAAACTGAACCCAGTACTTAAGATGCAGCCTCCTTAGTGCTGAATTGAGTGGGACAGTCACTTTTCTGATCCTGATGACCACACTATTTCTGTGTGCTGTTGGTGGTCTTGGCCACCTGAGCGCACTGCTGGCTCATGTTCAGCTGGCTCTCGGTCAGCACCTCCAGTTCCCTTTTTGGAAAAGTCCAGGCCTGGACTACTCATGGGGCTGTTCTGACCTAAGTTCAGGACCCTGCACTTGATCTGTTGAATCCCATGTGACTGGCCTCATCCCATGAGTGCAGCCTGTCCAGGTCTCTCTGTAGAGCCTTCCTACCCTCCAGTGGGTGAACATTCTCTCTGACCTTGGTGTCATTTGCAAACTTAGTGAGGGTGCTCTCAATCTCCTTGTCAAGATGGTTGATGAAGATACTAAAGATAACTGGCCCTGGCACTGAGCCCTGAGGGACATCACTCGTGACCAGATGTTTAGATTTTTCTAGAAAGCTCTTCAGTTGTGCCTTGAGTTCAGATAGAAGACACTAGGGCATTTATGTGTATGAATATGAATCATATAATCCCTGCTGTAACTGGACAGACTTTATGGATTGCTTTGCAGTCCTAAACACTTCACATTCAAAATGTTAAGACTTAAAATGAATAGCTTTATTCTGTTAAATAGATGCACTTTTTTTGTTTCCTTTTAATATTCATAAAACCAAAGGATGTATTAAAGATTAAAGCCGAATCCTCTCATAATCCCACTCTTGATTCCTTTAGTTTTCCTGTCTGGTAGAGGCTTTGGCAACAGCAGCTATCTCTAATTTCAGATTTGCTTCTTGCTTCATTGGTTTAGGGCTTCCCTATGGTATCTTGAAATAGCTGCTTCACTGTGATGGCCTTAAGCCATTAATATCTCATTTTGGAGGAGACCCGTGGACAGCGAAGGATTTAAATAAAGCATAGCAGAAGTGACTGGCCAACTGCCAGCCAGAGGACAAGTGGCTTCCCTTGAAATGACTGACAGAGCTTGACCAGAGCCATGACTGGATTAGATGGTGACTAAGGAGTAAACTGTAGGCTTTTCCTAAGACTCATACAGTCTTTCTTGTCTCCTGTATCCTTAGGAGGGATGTGACAGAATGTGGTGTACATCCCAGACAGAGGAGTCTTCTAAAGAATTATCACTTCTTTTGTTGTGAACAAATGGAATGAATGTGCCCAAATGAAAATTTTTAGTATGAGACCTTTTTCTTAAACTTGGCAATGGGAATTATGACACTTACTCTGCATACTTGCAAAGAACAACAATGCCAGAACGCTGTTAACAGCTTTAACCTGACTTGATCTCTACTGTAATCCCAAAGCCAGCAATCCCCTTTGCCTTGATTCATTATCTCTGATGTCTGCAATTTAAATGCCATGTTGAAGAATTAGGTATTAATCTTTTTTTGAGTTCCTTCAGGACTGAAGGTCACAGTGTTTTCTAAAGAGACAGGATTAAGACATTTAGGCTACTTTGAGGATAACACATTTAAAACTTGAAATCTGCTCTATCCAGGGTAAGTCAAAACATGCTCTCTGGTTTGTATTTTTTTCTGGAAGTGCCCTTTTGAAATTACAAAATGCCTGTAACATTCCTTGATGTTTGCTGCTGATCAGCACTTTGGTGACTTAGGATCTTACCAGCTCTAACACTCTTCCCTTGTACCTTTTGTAGGTTCAGTTTTAGGATGATATATGGAAACTGAATGCTGATACAAGTTCAATGGTTTACGGGAATTCTAGTAAACCTTTCAAGAAGTGTAACTGAAAGTGTGGGGCAAAAAGGTAGCTTAGCTTTGAGGGATGATGATTACACTCATCAGCAAGTATAGAGAAAAGTACAGTTTGTGCTGTAGTCCCAGAATGGAGGCTGTAACTACTGATGGTGGGTTCCAAGGGTATGTTGGCAGGTTTATGCTGTTAGTCTCAAAAGCTAGGTGAAATTATAACAGAGATGCTGAGGAGTTGTGGAGGTATTATACTAGATAGCTGTATCCTCTCAAAAGCTCTGGCTGCCAGGAAATGAAAAATGCCTCTGCAAAGGAAACCATAAACTGATTGGACAGCAACGTGTTAACCAAATATAACTATATGTTTTGGGTTTTATTTTTAACCCCCTCTTAAACTTGTGCATTTTCTCTGGCTCTTTTATAATTTAAAAAAAAAAAAATCTAAAAGTTTATTAGACCTAAAGGATTCGACATTTCAGTTGTTGCATTTGGGCCAAGCTTCTCAGTTTTTATTTTGAACTCTTAGGGAGTCAACATTTGGATAATATTTAGGTGTGCAAATAAAAAAATAGAGGCGAACACATTAACAATCTCTTGTTAAATTTAGAATTGAAAAATTTGTACCTTTTTGCACTTGGGTGTAAGGATAAGTAGTAGATGAAAGCATGTTTCATTTTCTCTGTTGCAAATGTTTGGTGTCTTTGCTATGGAAAGCTTCAAGTATTGGATTGTGACTGAGTCAGAGAAGTTAAAAACAATTAGAAGAAATTACTAAATAAAATAAACTGTTGTACTAGACTTAATAGCCTTCCTGCAACTTCTTTCTACCATTGTTTATGGCTTTCCCAATGACCAGCAGTTGTACTTGGGGAAGCAAATGTGTCCCAAACCCACTAGCAATAACTTAAAAGGAAGTTCAAGTGTGTGGGTTTTTTTGTTGTGTGTTTTTTTTTTTCATATTTAGGGTGGATCCTAAACCTTGGTGGATGTTGAATTCATTCCTTATCCCTTCGTATACCTAGGGAGCTCTCTTAACAGTTTGTAGGAGGTACTGAATTTGAGGTCAATTATAAATTTCATAGTTTGCTTCTGTATATCTATCTTGTGTTCAGTGGTCCAGGAAAAAATAACTATAATTCATTGCTCTAATATGCACTTAATTTCTGATTGACTAAAGGCACTTCCACAAAAACACTGTTTATTCTTTTATAGTTAACATGCCATTGCAGGAGTTATTTGGTAAAGATTATATTTTGTATCTCTCTCTTTCTTGACCCATGCTGTTTTGTAAATTCAGTGTATGATGGTAATTCCAGCTGTTGTGTTAATAATCAAAATGAACAGTTTAAACTGTAGAGTTGTACTGAAATAGCAGATCTCAGCTCTTAAAGACCAGCTGAATGCTGGAGTCTAAGTCTTTTGCTGTTACACATTCATTCTGGTCCCACTACTGCTCTCTTGCTATTTTTCTTCTTCCTTGCTTTTACTTGGTTGTTGTTACTTTGGTTTGGTGTTTGGTTTTTTTTGCTGTAATCCCTTGCTTCTCTGGATAACCTGTAAGAGTTCCTTGTTTGTAACCTGTTTAATTCCTTCTGGTGCACATGTGGGAAACTGAATGTTCACACTGAAGAATAACAGGCTGCCTGTATTTGACAGTCCAGGTGCCAGAAGTGCTCGCAGGTAATATCTGAATTACGGACAAAGACTATGGCTGTGAAATGCAGAGCAGGATTCTTTTAGCAACTGTGATTACAGAAATGAGTGGGGCATAAGCAGAGCTGTGATTGTGAAGCTTCATTAGACTGTTATCTGGGATTCAGGTGGGAGGTCTTGCATCTTCAACTGCTGTTGTGCAGCCTTAGCCTTAGTGTTAGAGGAGCAAGAAATGAGACTGCTCTTCAGAAGAGTGATTGGATCTGTTAATAGCCTGGAAAAATAACATAAGATTGGGAAGTGTAGTACAGCACATTGCTAGAATATAATTAATTTTGGATCTTACTGAATGTGAGGTGCATGTCAGGAATTTTTATGTATTTTAATTCCTTCTGCAGGTAGAAACTAGATTGAGGGGTAGAAACCCCCCCAAAGGGGTTGATGGTGAAACTGATTGCTCTTAAGTTACTTGCTTTCTAATTTAATGCCCTCTGATTTCTTGACTTCACTTAGTTCTGCATCACAATGTCTGACTCAACATTAGTATGACCATAAGAACCTTAAAAGTAGATTTATTTTTAGCATTTGATTAGAAGTCTTGTGTTAGGGAGCTGCTAAGTCCAAGGAGCTAGTCTTGGGGGGAGTTTGACTCCCTGTGCCTGAAATAATTCTGTGCAAAGTACTTAGTTGCCTTGGATGAAACAGTGTAAAAGTCACCGAGTTGTTTAAAATGTTAATCACCTAATTTTGGCAGTTAGTCTGCACTGTTACCAACTCAGGTTCAGTCTTGTTTTCAGGTAGCTGTGCTGCGATATTCCCATTTTAAGTAGGTTTAGTGGCTGCAATGAAAAGCCTAAAAGGTGACTTAATTACTCCGAGTTAAACACCAATGCCAGATTCCCTGGTGATCTTATCTATCAGCTTTACAAGTTTCTTTTGCTGTCTACAAATTAGATATTCCTGTAAATATGCTGCAAGGTAATCAGCATCGTGTTTCTCTTGATTCACAGACTCCTCTTGGGCTAAGGCACAACTTCTCTGTGAGTGGTTCATTTGTTGAGGGTGTTGGGGATTTTCATATGTTTGCTCAGGTTGGTTTTCATAATCAGATTTAACAAAGAAAAGGTAAAGTGCATTCATACTGTTCTGAATGAGGTAGATGAAGGTGTTTCTCTTGCTGGTTTTACACCCCCCTTCTGACTTGATTCTGGTTTGTCTCTTTTTAAGCCACACTTCTTGTTCTATCTGTCAGAACTTTGGGCATACCTTTCATCTGTGCTCTGGTGAGCAGCTTTTTAAGCTTTAATTGCACCATGATGTAACATCTAAAATGTACAAATTGCAACAGGTGAGCTCTGGTGTATTTTTGTGGTCAACATTTAATTCAAGCATTCCAATCTCAGTAGCTTAAAGCCTCCCGGGCTCTGTCTGAAATTCGTTTTAGCAAATATCTAAACCACCATGAGTGTGTCTGTGGTGTCTTCTGTTAATGCAATAATTTTTAGAGCCTTGATAATCCCATCCTCTTCAGTTTGCCTGGTGCTTATTGATGAAGACTATGATGTAAACCTGTGACAGCCAAAGCTCTAGCAACTTACTCAAAACCAAACCAAAACCAAACTTCTCTTTACCAACCTGGAAGTTCTTCATCGTTAAAGCTTTGTGAAAGTGGCAATACATGGAAAATGAACTCAAAGAAGAACGAGGAGGAGGAAGAATTCTCTGCAACAGGTAATTTCCTTAATCATTCATTTTGGTCTTATGGAGAAGAATGAGAAAAGATAGAGGAGCAGTTTGTGTGTGTTTGTGAAAGGGGAAGAAGAATCTTCTGAGAAGGCTTTTCTCAAATGCTGACTACCAGCTTCTACCATCTTTCTTCTTGCCACTCCCAATCTCTTCTACATCATCCTCTACTCCAACTAGAATAGCTTTATGTATAACTTGAGAATTGATTATCTTGATAATCCCTGGTTTAGACCCTCAGCTGACATGGCTTGGTTAACTGTTTTATTTGCATGCTGTCCTTTCTCACATGATAATGAAGATAATTAATAGTGTGGAAGCTGCAAGAGCAAATGCAGGAGCACAAGGTATAGTGTGTTGGCAGCAGCCACAAAGTGCTCACTACTGCAGAAACATGAGTAATAGTTTCTGTGGGAAGCTTTGGTGCACAGGTGTAGCAGCCAGCTGCAGTGTTCAGGTAGTTTGTGTGTTTAAGGCCACTTAAAACAAGGATGAGTTTTACTCTAGAGTGTTCCTGCAGAAATCACAGTACATCTTGGACAATACTCCTGTACACTTACTAAACAGACCATAGGAAATCACTCTTGCCACTTGTTGAATTAATTGGCTATGGAAACAAATCAAAAGCTTTGAAACAACCTGACTTTTAAACTGTTCTAGGAGTTCATTTGTATTTACAGTCTCTCTCACACTGCCTTTTCAGGACTAAATCTGAAAGTCCTAAGCTGATATTGTGGCTTGCTGGCATTTAAACACTTTTTCTGCTTTTGTAAAAGCCCAGTGTATGCCAAAGAGCTGTTTTGCTGTCTGTCTTACTGTGTACAAAGCTGTTTTGTATAAACAGCTTCAGCTAAGAATCTAAAGTCTGTTACGAATTTTGCTAATTGCACATATCCTTTTTTGTTTTCTATCCACAGCTCTTCATGTCCTTCACCAGGAGGAAACTTGCCAAGAGAATTGCTCTCAACTGTCCTACCTTGGAGAGTGTGTACAAAACTGATCTTAAGAAGACAGAGCAATTAGTATTTGAAGTAACTGCCAAAGAAAGAGAAATTGAGAAACATTTTTATGGATAATAGACTAAAACTTATTAATAGGTTATCCTTGATTAGTAAAAAGGGACAGCTGCTGCTGAAAGGAGAAAAGGAGAATAATTAGTAGAGAATAAAATGGCAAGGAATATTTTTATTCTTCAAGGAACAACCTACATGTCCTATAAGCTTCTGAAATACTGTACTGATAGGTTTCGATTTCTCTCTAGAAAATACATTTCTGCAGCATTCAGAATTTTGGTCCACCTTCTGTTAGTGGCCTCTGGACTGTTGCTTGACCTGTAATTGCTTTTGTCTGTAAGTCATGGTTTTGCTGCTGTTTAACCCGGAATTAACTTGTAGGGATCCAACAGCATTCAAGAAAAAATGTCCAGGCTATGTGAAAAGGATAAGGCTGGTCAAAATAGCTGTAGTATTCCAGCCACTTGTTCTAATAGTGTAACTAGAGAGAAAAGAGTTGAACTGCAGCAGGATGACAGCAGCACCCAGATGCAGCTGAGAAAAGCATGTTTTATACTAGGCATAACTGCCAAGTCAATCTGTTGTGAAGTGTTGGTGCGGTACAAGCTGCACTTCTTCAACAAACCATGTGTCACTTGTTCCTAGATGTGCTAATATGGTGTATGTGAGGATACTCTCACTTCATGTGAGGTATGCTAAATATATATCTGGCAGGACATACTGATATTATAATGAGTTTATTAAGTTGGCAGTCTTAAGAGTTGTCAGAACCTTGTTACTCTATTTATTTGTATAAATGAACTTTTTCTGCGTCCCAGATGAAGCAATGTGCTCTTGGGAGATTTTTACAATGATTTTTTTGTCGTCAGAATATAGTATCATTATCTGTAAAATAAAGAAATGTGTCCATGCAATGTTGTTTTGCTGAAGATTTATAATGATGATAATATTTTGTGGTAACTGTCAAGTTCTGTGTTAATGCATCCACTCAGAAAGAAATCTTCTCCAGCATTCTGTAGAATACTGGTGTTAAACTTTGGTGATCCTTTGAATTAAAAACGTACGTGTGAAAATTTTGACCTGACTTTCCCACCCTGTTCTTAAAGGGCTCATTTGATACTTTAAAAAATCTAATAGCTGTGATTCCCTCTTTGCTGCTTCTTGTAACACACTTACGTGCTTTCCACCTTACTACCTACCTGCTCTTAAAAAGCAAGAAAAAACTTCAGCCTGTTCAGTTAGCACTTGGGTTTCAGGCCTTATATTCTATCTCACAGAATGTATATACATGGTGGTTGTGTCTGGGGACAAGTAAGGGACCTTTTTCTGCTGCTGCTCAGAATATGGTGAAAAATACCTACCCTTGAAAACAAATCATGGCTCTTCAGCTCTGAAGATCAAGTCTTTGGTACAGGGAAACCGCTTTGTGTTTGTCCAAGCTGCAGCTGTGCAAACAGGAATTTTGGCTTGGACATCCATTTGTACCAAAAAGAACCCCAAAAAGATTAAATACTTTTAAAAACTTAGTAAACTTTTGGATTCTCCTATGAAGATGAACACTCAGCACATCAATAGCAGGTAACTATTTCTTTTTTAATATATTTTATTTAACTACTATGTAGCAAATAGTGAAAAATTATTTGATTTTTTACACTGTCACTTACTAGATTTTTTCTAATTTTTTATAGATACCCAAGTACCAGTCCTGGATAGGTAAGTATTTTTTAGCACTTCTTTTTAGCAGTAACTGTTTCAAAGAAAAACTAAGCTGAAGTTTATTTGCTTTTCTTTGCTCTTCAATTTAATAATTTTTTTGGCTACTCAAGTAACTTGCTTATGGCTTAGCCCTGTGCATCCAGATGTGTAGTAAGGGTCTTAATAGACTTTGCACTTACTCAGTTCATCACCTGAAAAAAGTTACTTCATTTAAAAAAAAAAAAATCTGCTTAGTTTAAAGAAGCATTTTATGCTTCTACAGGCAAATAAATTTCTAGCACAGGCTCCTGAAACCAAACTTACTCCAAACACCTGAACAAGGATGTAAACACCTACAACAACCTTCAAACATAGTTGTTATTGTATATTTGTCTGTGCATGTGCATAAGTGCAGTGGTTTTAATTCAACTTTCTCCTTTAATTTACAGCCTTCCAGTCTGGTGTTTTTCTTGCCTCTTCATGGCCTCGTGTCTTGAGCAGCCTAGCTGGATCCCCTGGTTCCTGTTTCTTCTCGTTTCAAAATTCTACTTTGTATCATTTTAAATCCCCTGCCCTCTTATTTTCATATACATGTACTAGACTTTGATTGGCTGTTTTAGACTTTGCTGTTTGTTCTGAGATGTTGCTTGGGTTCTGTTTAAGATTATCCATGTGGCACTGTTCTCCTGGATTACCTGCCACAGTGGAATAAATTTTCCACTGAGCAGAATATCTCAGTCATGCTTCTGAAGTTTTAAGGACCTGATGATCATTACCTGTATTTCTTTCTGCTACTTCTGTCTTGCTATAAGTAGACACTGGGGGAAGAAGTTAGGGGTGTGTCTTTTGCTGCTGGACTTACAAAGCAAGTGTATTGACTTTTTTAAAGAGGCAAGGGAGTTTGTGGATTGTGGGGGATAGGAGGAAGTGACTATGTTTTGGAGGTAAAAACACTCCCTCTTTCCACTCCCCCCCCCCCACATCTCCTCTTGGACATGCTTAGGTTCAGGAGATGATTCTTCTGCTCCTTTCTGTCCTTATTAGGAAATGCAGTCATGTGCTTCCAGGCTAAATGGAGGTATTTCTTGGGGTCTGGGGGGGGGGAATTTTTTTTGTGTGTGTGTTTTTTCTTTTCCCTTTGGTCAAGTAATCTCTGTATTTTGGTTCAAATTTGTGTAATTTTGAGGAGTCTCTCAGTGCAAGTGCTCAGCTACTCTTCACACACTCTATGTCACTGCTGAACAGAACATGTCTTAGACTCATCTCAAATGTTTTGTGTTCTTGTATAAAAGACTCTCTTGAAAACAGTGTTTTGATGATGTTTGATTATGACTTTTCACTCCTTTGCTTGTTGCTTCTGAAGAAGTACTTAGCATGTGTGTATTGTGGTCTTCTGCCTCTCAAAAAGTGAGGCGTTTGGGGGTAAAGGCAACCAACTTTGAATTTTAGTGTCTGCTGGTGTTTGTGTTGCAGTAGTTCCAGATTTCAGTATATTTCAGTATATTTGCAGTATATCCAAATTCCAAATGACTGTACCCTCAAAGTTTTCACTTTTTCTTGCTCTGACCGTGTTGTAGTGCAGCAAGAATTTAACACCTTAATGTAACTTTCCGTCCAGCTACAAAACGGGAACATAGTAACATGGTACTTCATAAAAATATTAAGTGTAAAGCTGTTACATCTGACCTTCTCCTAATGTAAACCACTTCTCTTTGCATCATTCTTCCTGTGTGAGTCCTTTTTGGGGGGAGTGGGCAGGTGGCTCCGGGGAGAACACATGCTGTGATTTTCTTATGCTAATTGAGTCAAGTTGATCATGGTGCTGCCTAAGGACATGTCTGTTTCTGTGTGTGAAATAAAATGGTAACACAGATTATGTGAACTCTTGAAATGAAATATTATTTGAACTTGGAAAGCAGCATTTCTACAATGTGTAAGTGGTGAGTTTTGTTATTTGGAGTTCAGAATATAGACTTCAACTCTTTATACTTGTGTGGGTCACTGATATTTTTGTGGGAATTCTCATGACAGGAGACTTCTCAAAGGATTTATGTTTCTCTTTGTGTTTTGGTAACACACACCTATCTAAATAAAACACTGTCTGTGGTTGTTTGGTTTAAAATACAAATATTTAAAATAACCATGTAACTTGTATTACCCAAGATCTTTACAGTGCTGAAGCTTAAAATAGCTCCTCTAAGCTAACCTGGGAATAATTGCAATTTTGTTCTGTTTTTTTTCATGTTTCAGGGAAACGAGGCAAGCTACCCTTTGGAAATGTGCTCACACTGTAAGTGTTTTAATTGCTACATTATATTGTTAGGTTAAGCTTATTTGGAGATTGATGTATACATCTTTTATGTCTGAGTTTACTGCTGAAAAAGTTAATGCAGTTTGTATACAAACTGAGTCAAATTAAAAGATGGGGGGGTGGGAAAAGCAGCTTTTGCTGTTGGACTGTTTTCTGATTCTACAGTCTTATCTTTAAAACACTTCTGAAGGTGGTTTCAGTTTTTTTTTCTATTAGAATATGAAACAAACTGAGGATAGCTTTCATGTCTGTCCAGTGTAGCCTTATAACTGGTAGTTCAACTGGTGGGGCTTTTCCATTTGTCTCAGTTCCAGTTCCTCAGAGCTGTGGAGCAGCTTGTGGTGCAGTATGTGCTATGTTAGGTGCAAAGTATGTCACCTAAGCTATCTTTGCACTCTCAGAGGAAGAAGAGGTTTAGGCTAAGAAAGCTTGCTTTTTTTTTTTTCTCTATGTATGCTTGCAGCCAGGCATTTAGGTGAGAAGTCATAGAATCTTAGAATGGTAAGGTTGGAAGGAACCTCAAGGATCATCTAGTTCCAACCCCCTGCCATAGGCAGGGACACCTCCCACTAGTACAGGTTACTCAAGGCCTCGTCCAGTCTGGCCTTGAATACCTCCAGGGAGGGAGTCACTTGATGGTGGTTGCTTTTGGCCACATGAGCCACTTTTGGCCACTGCTGCACTTTATGGGGTTAGTCTGCCCTGTAAAAATAAAGTATTTCATGCCTAAAGCTGACCAAAGAAAGGGTTGTCTTGTGAAGTGTCCCTGTAGTGTTATGCTAAGCATGACTTGTTTTTAACAGCTTTTTTTCTTGAACATTTTTCTTCAGTACTAAATCATATGTAAAGTTCTGTGTGTGTATGTATAGATGTCTTGATAAAATACCTTCAGTGAATCAGATCTTGTTTTTAAGCAGGATAATAAATTCTTTAAGGTAGGGACTGTCTTCTAGCATTGCTTTCACAATGCTGCCCATAACTGAACTGCTTTTTTAAGTCAAACAATAGTGTAAAATCAATAATCATGGAGGAATTGTCTTCTAAATAGTTTTTTCAGAGAAATAAGTCTTTAGGTAATAATTAGCAAGTCCTCTACCTAATACTTGTCCACATCAATTAAAATCTGAGTCATCAGTTTGTAAAACACTTGAGACTCTTAGCCACAGCACTACCTTGCTGTGCTATGCTCTCAGTGTGTATTCTGTTGAATACAACTATGGAAGAGTGGAAGTCTTATATTTGAAGACTGCAGTTACAATCATGTGTATCAGTCCTGTGTTACTGCCATTGGTCAGTTTTTCCTTAGGGACAAACTGGCTCCTGAATGGTTTTGGTTTTTCAATTACATATGTCTCTGCCATAGCTGTAAGCAGTGTGTTCTCATCCTTAACTTTTAATTCAGTGGTGAACAACTGCCAACCTAAAGGCTTACTGCTGAGTTTGTTTGCCCCCTTGTACTGCAGAGAAAGGGAACATTTCCACTCTATATTCTGTGGTTAAACTGTATGTTGAGGATATCATTGAGTAAATCTGAGGGTCTACATGATAAAAGCTTTTTCTGCTTTGATGGATCTTCTCAGCAGAGAGAAAAGACTGCTGTTGATCAGGGCAACATAACTCCATGTGCTGGGAAAGGTGTAGTTACCCCTTTCCTGGCTTGTGCCTGATCCCTTCAATGATGGCAGTGTGCTTAAAGATTCAGTTTGTCCAGCAGGATGGCTGGGACACAGGTGTGTACAGTGCATGTCTTTGAATTAAGCCCCTTAAGCAGGTATTCACCTGGTTCTTCACATGTTAAATGTTCACACTGTTTCAAGTGGTTGTCACTGGCAGGACAAAAGCTTTTCAGGTCAAGACCAGACAATGGTTTTGAAGATCATCTGATCATAATTTTGGATGGTTAGACTTCTGGGAGACTTGCAGTTAGCATTAATGTATTTATGCTGTCTGCACGGTGCCATTGGGTGGTAGCATCTGCCTGGCACTGCAGCTGCTATTTTAATATCTCATTTTATAAGAATAATTTTGTTTTGAAGTTGACAGTTACAGGAAGCAAATTGAGGATCTATGCTGTTAAATAGTCAGGAATATTCTTTTTACCATTCCTTTTAGAACATTTAGTTCTTTTCAGTGGGTGGGTGAGCTTAGTTGGATTCCTTGAAGTATTACTTTGTTTCCCAGCTGTGCCTTGAGAAATTACTGAACACTTGGTGCTGTTTTACATGGTGAAAATTTGATGTCAGCCAAGCTATGTCAAATTATCAGTAAGAAAATTTTCTAATAGCAGAAAGCTGTGAAGAAAACTACTTCATAAGCAAGCAGTATTTTACAGTAGATAATAGTTTATGCTATTTTGTAAACAGTATTTTGCAGTAATTTTTAGGATGAGGAGACTAGCATCTCTTTTCCAACTTAGGAAATTGTAATTGACACATCTGAAGTCATGAAAAGGACTAGGCCAGCTGCCTGTAAGCATATACAAGGCAAGTGGTTGAATGTGTTCTCAAGGGCGTCATCTTTTTGAAATCTGATCTCCAAGACTGAAATGGCTGTCTTGCTTGCTACTCTGAAACATTATATTCCTGAATCAGACTGCAGAGTGAGGTGAGAGCTTTTGCTGAAGGTCTGTTTTATTTTGAGATACCTGCAATCCATTCTTATGGGGAAAGTTTGTTTTGTTTCTTTTTCAGCTTGGAAGCACTTTAAAATATATTTCAGGACATACTTTATTTACAAAGATCTATTTGTCTAATACCTTAGCAATACTTCTGTTTATAGTGGTCTCAGGTTTGAAAGGGGTATGGAAATGAGGCTCTCTGTCACCACACTTTGGTTTTTGATAGTTACAGCTTTGAGTCAGTATTTTAAAGAATGTCTGAAAAAGCCAAACATTTCAGTCCAGGTTGAAACATTTAACTGAACACAGCAGTGCCCAGCACCTGTTTGCTAAGAGATGCACAGCTTTTTCTACACACAGCTTTTGTAGGCTTGCTACACTTCGAGTGCCTGCTTAAGTATTGTGTACTCTGCAGCAATGGATGTAGACTGCTTCTGAATACAGAAGTGCTTGTCCTGAAAGTGGTGGATTTCTCAGATCTGGGTTTTGAAGGTGTTCTTGGCTGCGTGACAGCAGAAAGTAAAGTAGCCATGCACCTTTACCTTGACATTTAAAACCCCCATGTCATTAAAGCAAATCTTGTGAAATTATTTTTTTCAGTGTAGAGTACGCTGCACTCCAGAAATTCTTTTAATGAAGCTTTCTGAATGCTTTTTACAATCCCCAGCAGCAGTGATGTGATTAATGTCTTCAGGCAAGTGTGTTAAAACCTTGTGGATCATCCTCTGCTCTTGTGTTGGGGAAAGGAATGGGGCATTTAGTAACAGAGGGTGTGCAGCTGAAAGACTCAACTATTATGCTAAAATTGGAGCTACACAGAGCATTGACATGTGGGTCCTTGGAAGCACAGAGTTCAAGGTTTAACCTGCTTCATCACTTCTATCATCATTTTTATATTCATGCTTCATCATTTTTAGATGTATGCGAATGAATCCAGGAAAGATAGCAAGTATTGTTGGCTCTGGACTTTGAACACTTGGAAGAAAAAGGAATCTTTTGAGAACACTGATAGCTCCTTAAGCAAAAATACTAATATTGGAGCTGCTTAGGTAAAACCTACCTTGTGTGTGTTAGAATACAAATGAAAGTTGAAGTGGATTGCAAAATCACAGAATCACAGAATGTCAGGGGCTGGAAGGGACCTCCAAAGCTCATCCAGTCCAACCCCCCTGCAGAGCAGGATCACCTAGACCAGATCACAAAGGAACATATCCAGGTGGGTTTTGAGTATCTCCAAAGGGGGAAACTCCACAAGCCCCTGTGCAGCCTGTTCCAGTGTTCTGTCACCCTCACAGGGAAAAAATTTCTCCTCCTGTTTACATGAAGCTTCCTATGCCTCAGCTTCCTCCCATTGCCCCTTGTCCTGTCATTGGGCGTCACTGAGCAGAGCCTGGCACCAGCCTCTTGGCACTGAACCTTTACATATTTCTAAAATAGGTAATTTGATGTTTCTGCAGGGCTGCCAGCAAAGCCTTTTAAAGAAAAAAACATTAGCTGGCTAGAAATAAGGCCTGTGACATAAGTTTGTAAGCTGAGACAGTAGTGCCAAGTTGGTGGGGTAGTTTCTGATTGTGCTGAAAAGCACGGGAAGCAATAGAGCCACCTGTCAGCTGGTGGGCCAAGCACAAAAAAGGCCAGCTTGAGTCTGAGGTTAGAGGAGTGCTCGCTGTGGCCTGAGCTTCCTTGAGCTATGGCCACAGTGATGAGTCACAGGCAAACTATGCCTCAAATGATGTAAATAAAGCTTGATCCTCCTTATTTTGCTCAGTTATGTTATCACCCTGTTTACACTCTTGCGGACTTGGACCTCCTTTGCATTTCCCGGTGTTTTCATCATGCTAGTCTCCTGAGCTTGAATCCTGTAAAATTCTGTCTGCTACTGCCATCATCAGTCCTTCCAGCTTAAAAACCTTCACTCTATCTGAACTATCTCTTGCTTTCCTTTTCCAGTATAGCTTTAAGATATTTCTGTGGGCACTGGGTTGCCTGTAAGGAGCCTTCAGAGGTGAAGGAGAGAAGAATTCTGTTAAGGCTCTGATAAATTAATTCAGTTGTCTGTTCTTCAAAGATAGCTGTGTGAAATTTTAGTAACAGACTAATAAGAAAAAAAAAAAAGCCTTGTAGAAGGGGCACATCCAGCTTAGATGAAGACTGCTGCGTGTATGTATTCATGGTGGAAATCTGAACAAAAAAATGTATGGAATATCATGGAAAATTGCTGATACACAAACCTCCACACCTAGCAAACCCATATGTGTTCAGCAGAAGTGATGACTGTGAATTAACAGAAGAAAAACTAAGCAAGTTAAAATAAGGCTTATAGTGCAATGCATTCATCCCTTGCTTTGTGGTTTTTTTTTTTTTTTTCTAAAGCCATCTCACAAAAAAATACTGAAATGACTTTTTAAGAAGTGTGCAAGCTTTTTAGATTTCATCTTGTGGGAAGGGTTTCACAGGTAGGTGAAGTGCTTGCAGTGCACTTACAGAAAAATAAAACAGGTTGCTCCAATGTTGAATTACCAGTTACAAAACACTGATCTGCAGATACTCTTTTAATCTGTATGTTTGTTGCAAACAGACACTTTTCTGCTCACGAGCTCTTAAAGGAAATCTTTATATTCCTGCAGTTACATTGGGGTTTTGTTATTTCCTCCTCTAAATGCTCCTGGCCGTGGCATATCCATTGCCAGAAGCAAGACACTGGACAAGATTGATACTTGGTCAGCTTCTGGCAGAAATACTAATTACTTGAGTACTGTTCTTTGATTTGTTTGGGGTGTTTTGGTGGGTTTTTTTTTGGTTGGTTTGGGTTTTTATTTTCTTGCAATAGGAGAACCTCTCTAAGCTCTAACTTAGGCAGACCCCTGACTTGAACATTTCATTGTTAGGAATGTGAAATTTGTAATACCCATTTCTAGCAGAATCATAGAATGGTAAG
>WBNM01040890.1:0-11896 GCA_013399055.1 Ramphastos sulfuratus
TTTTGTGATTCTGTGATTCCTCATGATTGAGACAGAGCTCCAACTAGTCATTAGTCCTTTTCTTCACACCTTGCATGTTATGAGATCTCAATATTTAGCTTAGATATAATGACTGAAATATTTATTTGCACTTCAAATATTTTTTTATAGATCTTCATAGGAGTGTTGTCTTGTAAAAGCTACATTCCATATTTTTTCCTTATCTAAAACATTGTCCCATCGTTACTGAAATTATTCCTCCTATTTGAAGCTCATAGAAAATTGGTTGAGGCACTGGAACAGATTGCCCAGGGAGGTTGTGGATGCTTTCTCCCTGGAGGTGTTGAAGGCCAGATTGGAGGAGGCCTTGAGTGACCTGTACTAGTGAGAGGTGTCCCTGCCTATGGCAGGGGGTTGGAACTAGATGATCCTTGAGGTCCCTTCCAACCTTACCATTATATGATTCCATGAAACCTGTGTTTTGAACCTGAGAACATCATAGCAGTGATGCACAGGGAGAAATCCAGTTCTTCCTCATCCCTAATCTTTAACAGGCTTTGTATCCAGGATTCCCACAGCAGCTCATTTGACATCTTCGTTTTCCCTTGAAGACCTGTGTTAGTTCTGATATATGCTACTCAACAGATAGAAGAAAATATAGCAAGGTGTTTAGAAGTTAGACTACAGCTAAACAATTTCTGCTTTGATTTCAAACTGGACTGTTATTGGAGAATGTTCCATTAAAAACATTAAAAACACTTAAAATCTTAGCATGGTCTCACCATTAGGCAAGCATCTACTGCTCAAAAGTCATAGACCACTTTTGTAATATTTTCACAGTCTCAGTAGAAAGCTTCAAATCAAATGACTTAGGTTTCACTTTTCCAATCAAGGTTAAAGGCTCTTGCTGAATATTGGAAGGAAATTGTATTGTCATTGTAGCTATTCTGGAGAACATAACAGGTCAGATGTCAAGGCTGCCAGTACCACTGCCTCTCACAGGCTTTAAATATCTTTAGAGGATGTTATAAAGCATTAGAAAAATGTGCTTTTTTTTTTGTTGTTGTTGTTATACTATAACAAGATGCTGCAATATTTATCACAGTTTTTGGAGATTTTTTTTTTTTCATAACTTAATGTTTTCTAAGCCAGAGGAGGGCAATACTTTAAATTGCAGCCACTGAGCTTCCCAACTGTTTCTAGAGACAGGTATGTAATATGTGACAGCTTTGCTTTATGTAGGCTCATGAAACATTATATTTGGATTTTAATTCCCATGCAACTTATCTTCTGCCCTGCTGCAATTCTACATTTTCTTCAGGAAAAAAAACAAAAACAAAAACAAAACACCTCTGAATCTCATCTGAAGCTTCTGAACATTACCAATATCCAGACAAAATATTATCTCTAGTGCTATATCAATAGTAGACAAGGCCTTTATCAGAGGTAATTTTAAACATTTGGAAAACTTAAATCCCTTTTCTATAATGTAGTTCCAGCTTCTAGCATGTGAGGAAACTAAAACCAAACAAATTTGCTTTTAGTTTTGGTCTGTTCAGCTACAAATGTTTGCATTGTAAGTTTGCTATGAACTGTAAGAGTTAAATTCATTTCGAGGAAAAAATTATTCTACTGCTGATTATGATACATGAAAAGTCACACATATTTAAATCCTGATACATAATGAACAACAGAATCTATTTATTTAAATAGAAAGTATAGCCTAGGTGTAGGAATTAAATTTGCAGTTACAAGAACATGCTGAAAACTAAAAAGGTACAGCTTTCTGGGAGGAAACCCCTCATACAGTTCTATTAAGATCAGTTGATATTTAGTATTTAGGAGTGTTTTTCTGTTCAGTGATTATGGCCACAAGATCACTTCTCACTATATAGGGTTTGAGCTACTTGTTTCAATAAAAAGTTGAGGTCTAGACCTATGAGGCTGAATAGGTGAAAGGTTTGTTGTATGCTTATACTGCAATCCTAACGCTATATTCATTTAACATCAGAGATCATGTTAGATACTTCCTGACATTTGGATTGATTGAAGGAAAAGATATTGTTATACTTGAGAACATTCCCTTCACGAGAGCTTTAAAAATATGCAGTTTTCATTTGAGTCTGGGAATAAAAGAAAAAGAAAATAGCCCAAACAAACATACATTGCCAAAAAATGAAATCGATTTTCCCCTCTATTTTTCATAGTATTGTCTGTGGAGTTTTCACTAGACATAGAATCATAGAATCATAGAATCATGAAACCCAATTCTCCAATCAGTAATTAAAATCTAGTCACATTGCCTTCAGATTCAGACCACATGTTCTGACTGAAGTTGGTTGTTTCTTTAACTGCAAGACCCTGGAGTATTTTGAGCTTTATGATAATCATCATTTATAAAAAGTAATACCCTAGATGTTTAAGATAAGGCCATATATCTTACTACTGTGATAATATAAATGCACTGGAAAAATCTGCTTGATTATACCTACAGCACTTCATGAACTGCTTTGCTGTAGAGGTGAGAGTTGACTTTTTCAGTGTCTGTTGAAATTGCCCTGCTTAAATAGGGCAAAACCTCACTAATGCCCTGGAGAAATGGCTCGAACCATTTTCTTTGGTTGTTGTACTGCTTATAAAATTTCCCTGAAAATACCTTGATATACCCTCTTTGAAGACCAACCAAACTTCATTCAGTGAAGTATCAAGTGACTGGTATTTTCTAAGCAGGTTATTGAATGTGCATGATAAGAAGTTTTCCCTCCTTCTCAACGTCTATTGTCAGCTTTCTTCCTTGTATGTTCACTTGCATTGTACCCATGGAGCTAATTTTCACAACCTCTTGGCAAAAGCATTGGATCAATAAATCCACACAAAATAGCAGTATATTCTGCTGTCTAAGTCAACAGCAGCAAAGCCAACAAATTCATTCTAGAAGGTTTTTCAGACAACATGATTGACTTTAGCTGTGTCTTCTCTTAATGCATTTTTTTTCAAAGCTACAGGAAGGATATTTGAGTACACAGAGCAAGTTCACAAAGAAGAGCTTTCAAGTTGCTTTTAGAGTAATTTTATCACAAGCAGAAAAAAAAATAGTTGTTACTTTTAAAAATGCAGAGTCTCTGTGTATTGAGTTAAACCAATTTAATAAAGAGGATAGCAGCATGACTGAAATATGCATTTCATAACAGTCCCTTTGAATAATAAAAATAAAGAATCACTAGCTTACTCATATTTCCTGATGATAGAGAGGAGAAAGAAGTGCCTAAACAATTAATAACAATGCAGAAACTCAAGACTGTAAAATCAATATGTCAGCTCAGTAGAGTTCAGCTTCTTTCTAAGGCTGCTGTTCCAACAGTAGAGTTTGCCTTCTGAATTATATATCTATTGACCTAATTACATAAATATTGACTTTGCTTTATATGAAGCCTTTTTCAGTCTCATTGTAATTACAATGTCAATATTTGTTGCATGTAATAACACTGAATTTAGACTCGTTAATTTTGATTGATAGTGGCATGCCACAAGATATTATATGGAATAAAACAGTTAATCTAGAAGTATGCATAGCAAATACAAACAGCTGACAATGCTAACAGATCTGAATGAGTCCCTGAAACTTTCTGTTTCCAATTGTTTAACCAAATAGAGGAAAAATAATGGGTGATTGCGTATTTGTTCCACACAAAGCACTGTTTTGGCATGGAGAAATATTTACCCTGGTCCAAATAAGTACCAACATTCATCTGGAAACTCAGTAAAAGAGTTTCCTGTTTGAAGTTAGCTTTACAATTTTGCTTTTTAATGTCATGAAGTCTTTTTTAAATTGTGCCAAAATGAGGGCTTATATAGCAACAAGTATGTTCCATTGTGTACTTTCTGTCACATAGATGCTATTCTGGTATAATATTGGGAGCCAGGCACAAGCAATTTCACATTAAATTATTTCAGTTTTCCTTCGAGTTCAAGAAAGATATAAACAGTGAACTTCTTGGCACTGCTGGGATAGGCAAAATTGTTCACTTCAGTCTGCAAATGCTTGTTGAGATATATTTCTACAAAAACACCTTTATTCAGAGCTGGCAGACCTCTGAACTGCTCTCAGTGATGAAAAGCCATCTAGTACAGTGTACGCTTCTACATGCAGTTATAAAGAATTTTGAACTTGGCACTAACATGAGAATTAGAAACCAAACTGTGACAGTCTGTGTGCTTAGGATATTTAAATTTGTCCTAGCTGTAACACGTTGCCAGTAGTGACAAGACATGCTTCAGACTATATTTTCTCATTTGTCTCAGCAGGGATGCCAGACAAGATGAACCTCAGTGATGTAAAGCAAATCCGTCAAACCAATGATGGCAGCGCTTTAGACACAACCGGAGCAGGATGTACAGCAGCAATAGCTGACTATATGACATGTATACTGATTAGTTTGGTAACACTGTTTTCTGGTTTTTGGTAACTCTTAACTCTGGCTTGGTGCATGTTTCTGATTGTCACCTGTTTGCACCCACTCACAAGTCTGTGGAAAGGGATCTGGCGATATAGCAATATTTATGACAGCTTGTATAATAATCATAGAATCATAGAATCATGGAATGGTAAGGTTGGAAGGGACCTCAAAGATCATCTAGTTCCAACCCCCTGCCNTCTGACCTTAGGCCTGAATATTAACAAAGTTTTTTGGGTAATATTTTTCCTGTTTCATTTTGATTCGTTTTGTTTTGCTTTTTAACATCTTCATAGTCACCCAAAATCATGTCTTACAATAATTTATGTTAAAAATAAGTTGACCCTGATAATCTTTCTTTTAAAATAATTGTGAAAAAGACCTCACAGAATCATTGAGTCATGGAGTCCCTGGAGATACTTAGACCAGCCCTGCTCTCTGAGAAAAGTCAACTGGAGCAAGCTGCCCAGGTCAAGTCAAGTTGCTGTTTGAATATCTCCAAGGATGGAGATCCTACAACCTCTGTGTGAAACCTATTCTAATACATTGACACTCATAGGAAGTTTTTCTTAGATTTAAATGTTATCTACTGTATTTCAATTTGTGCCCATTTCCTCTTGTCCTGTCACTGGGCACCACTGAGAAGAGTTTAGCTCCATAACTTCTTTATTCCTCTTATCTGGTATTTATACACTATGACAAGATCCTCCCTGCATCTTCTCTTCTACATGCCAAGCAGTCCCAGATGTCTCAGTCTGTCCTTGCATAAGACTTGTTTCTGCCTGTTAAAAGTCTTTATGGCTTTTTGCAGGACTCTATCCAATATGTCCTAGTCTCTCTTGTCCTTGAGAGCACAGCCCTAAACACAGAACTGTAGATACAGTCTCACCAGTGCCAGGTAGGATCAATTCCTTTGACCTGCTGAGAGTACTTTTCCTAATTCAGCTCAAGAGGATGGTGATTGTCCTTGCTGCCAGGGCATGTTGTTGGCTCACGTTTAAACTGGTGTCTGTCAGGACCCTTAAGTCCTTCCCTCTAATGCTGCTTTCCAGCCAGCATACACCAGCATAAACTGTTGCATGGGGTTATTCCTCCCCATGAGGAGGACGTGGAACTTAATTTTCTTGAACTTCATGGGTTCCTATCAAGCCATTTCTCCAGTCTGTCAGGGTCTCTTTGAATGACCGAACAATTCTCTGGTGTAACAGTTACTCCTCCTGTTTTGGTATCCTCTGTGAGAACTTGTTCTGAGTGCACTCCATTACATTGTCCAGAGCATCAATGAAGAAATCATGGAATCATGGAATTGTTTTGGGTGGAAAAGACCTCTAAGATCATTGAGTCCATCCATCAACCTAACACCACCATAGCCATTAAACCATGTTCTGAAGTGCGACATCTACACATTTCCTCAACACCTCCAGGGACAGTGACTCTACCACTGCCCCGGGAAACACATTCCAACCTATTGCTGGCCACTCTTTCTGTAAAGAATTTTTTCCTAATATCCAATCTAAATTCCAATCTAAATTTCCCTTGACACAATTTCAGGCTATTTCCTCTCATCCTGTCCCCTGATAATAGGAAGGAGAGACTCACCCACACCTCACTACAACCTCCTTTCAGGCAGTTGTAGAGAACAATAAGCCTCGTCTTCTCCAGATGAAACAATCCCAGTTCCCTTAGCCACTCCTCCTAAGAGCTGTTGTTGATACTTCACTAGGTTCTTTGCCCTTCTCTGGACACACTCCAGTACCTCTGTGTCTCTCTTGTAGTGAGGGGCCCAAAACTGAACATAGTACTCAAGATGCAGCCTCAGCAGTCCTGGGTACAGAGGGACAATCACTTATCTCCTCTTGCTGGCCACACTAATCCTTATATAACGCAGGATGCCATTAGCTTTCTTGGCCACATAAGCACACAGCTGGCTCATGTTCAGCAGGCTGTCAACAAGCACCCTCAGGTCCTTTTCTGCCAGGCAACTTTCCAGATGCTCTGCCCCAAGCCTGTAGTGTTGCATGGAGTTGTTGTGACCCAAGTGCATGACCCAGCACTTGGTTTCGTTAAACCAAATGCGGTTGACCTCTGCCCATCCATCCAACCTGCCCAGATCTCTTTGCAGAGCCTTCCTACTCTCTAGCAGCTCAACACTCCTACCCAATTTAGTCCCATCTGCAAACTTACTGAGGGTGAACTCAATTCTCTCATCCAGATCATCAGTAAACGTATGAAAGAGAACTGACCCAAATAGTGTGTCCTGGGGAACATCATTAGTGTCCAGCTCCCAACTGGATTGAACTCTCAATCACACAGTATAAAATCCCGGGCTAAACCAGGAGCAAGTGATGTTCTCCATGCAGAATTTCTGCTGCTATTCACAACATGCAACTGACAGCAAGTGATGAAACGGTTGCTCAGCACTTTATGAGCTTTGTATTTAAGGTCCAGGCTTTGGCAATGTCATCTCTGTAAAACAGAAAATGTTAAATTTGCACTTCTGTCTTTCTGCAAAAAGGAAAAAAAAAAAAAACAAAAAACCACCACAAACAAACACCCACATTGTGTATACTCAGCAAATTTTATCAGGAATCACTTATCACAGTTCAGAAGAAACACATATTAGACATTGTATTTGTACCACGGACAACATGTAACTGCATTTTATCTAGATCTAACAGCAAGGTCAGCATTCAATGTTAGATTAAGATGTCTGAATCTGTATGTCTACATACAGATTTGTACAAAGGTGCTTTGTGTCCATCACATCTGTTCCCTCTATCTGTATGCTGTCACTGCAGCCAGCAGAAACACAGGGTAACATTCAACTGCCAAAATATCAGCAATGAGTGCCAATTTAGATGCTTGGAGATAAACTCATCTCATGTCCAGTTACTGCTTCAGATCTTTCTGTGAACAAGTGATCAGAGCCCTTTGTCAACACAGTCAGTGAAGCTCCAGTACATTGCTCAGTTCATGTGAAGATATACTCCTCACAATTCAGTTGCCCAAAAGAGTGTGGTACCACTTGGGATTTTTTTGAGTATCCAAGATGTCCTTATGGGACTGACATATATGATGCATGACATATAAGAAGTTCTATGTGATGCATGACATATAAGAAGTTCCAGAGGTTTCCTTAAATAAGAGCCATCAGGAGTGGCAGCTGGTAGATAAGTGGATTATCCTTGTGTATCTCAAAGAGAACTAGACATGCATAATAGGGCCCATGGATCATACACCCAGTCTCCATCAGTAATATCAGGAATTTAGAATTCCTAGGTGAAATGGTGAGACATGAATCCAAATCTGAATAGCAAAATGAATCCCTGCTCAAGCTCTCATGCTTTAGGCAAGATAGAATAATCATAGAATCATAGAATCAACCAGGTTGGAAGAGACCTCCAAGGTCATCAAGTCCAACCTAGCACCCAACCCTAGCCAATCAACTACACCATGGCACTAAGTGCTCCATCCAGGTTTTTCTTCAACACCTCCAGGTACGGCAACTCCACCACCTCCCTGGGCAGCCCATTCCAATGCCAATCACTTTCTCTGTCAAGAATTTCCTCCTAACATCCAGCCTAGACCTCCCCTGGCACAACTTTGTGNTTATTTAAGAATATTTTGTAGTTATTTTTTCTTCACAGTCTTTTACAAGAGAAGAAAAGAATTTTTAAAAGGTGGAGTATTGAATGCACTCAAACTGTACTGAGAACTCTTCCTAGGCTTTAAAAAAAAAAAAAAAATTATGTGAGACTAATATAAAGACACATATGTAAGTATTTTTATTCCCAAACATATGCCTTAGTCATTATGCACACAGTATAACATAACAGGTAAACATATATAAAATTTAGAAAAGCAACTGAGCATTCCTAAAAGGAATTCTGTGCCAGATAAACATCATTAATAAGCATGCATGCTTATTTTACTTGGCATAGTCTTTTTTCATTTGCAGGTTTTGTAAACCAGACTTTCAAATATACTTTTTGTCACATTATACAGTGAAATAGTGACATCAGGGAGAGAAAACCTGATTTCATTCTTTTCTTTTTTCATGACAGCTCAAACAGTAATCAATCTAGTCCAGCAATGTATTTTTTTAACAATGATCAGTATCAGTCACTTCAAGGAAAATGGAAGGAAGCTTTGAATAGGAGATTCAGAAATTGAAAAAAAACCTACCAATACTTATTGCTTAGAATTTTATTTGTAGCTTGAAGTACTGTTTCAATTCCTCATTTTTCTGTGTTGTTCAAGACCTTACTGATGGTGTCGGGTGGTCAAGGAGCAGCACCTTGAAAAAAAACAAGCCCTTTTCATATAATGCTAATAATTAGTTCCCAAGATCTCTTCAAGTGTATTTCAATTACTACTCTGTGTACTCCTCATTTTTATCATGATCTGTTCCCTTTGTCTTGCAACTGCACAATAGTGGTAGGCTTGGAGATCCCTCACCTGACCCTCTGCCATGAGACCTCATTCACCATCCCCTCTATCTCTACACATCGACACACACTCCACATCATTGCTTAGATTCATAGATCTGCCAGGCTGCATCACAGTTCTTTCATCATATCTACCAAAGTTTAAAGAAATATTCTTGTTTCTTAAATAACTATGAAGAAATCATTAAAATAGCTCAAAGCAAGAAGAAGGAAGCCAAAGTTGTTTGGCAGTCTCAAGGTACCCTTGCAAGAAACTGTGGGAACACAGCAGGTTGTTGAAGTGTAGCTCCAAGTTTGGCAACTGGATAAAGGAAACCTGGGGTTTTGCATATGTTAAAGTCAACAAAGGAATGAGGAGCAGCACTGGGCAGAAACATGCAGTGTATGTTAGAGAAGCTGGAACGAGAAAAAGAGAAAAAAGCTAAACTGGAGAACATGACAATGTAGTGTAAAAACAATTGTATCAACATCAAATGGTGGACTGTATACAGCATGTGTGCAGCCACACTGAGTCGACTGCTTTGGGGTGCAGAGTCTTTTCCCAACAGCAGGTCATCATACAGACAGCACAGGGTTGCCACTGAGCTCACAGATGACCTGAGAAACGGTGCCTAGATCTTGGTGTGCTCTGAGTGCTTCCCTTTCGTTTTACTCTGACATTTTCAACAGTCTAAAACTTGTGTTTGCTAAAATCTTGGGTGAAAAAAGATTTGGGTTATTTTACTTTCTATTTAAATACACTTTTCATCTATTAGAGCTGATATGGTTTGAAGTAGGAAGGCTTAATTAATGTTTATCAGACAGATAATCAAATGCTGGTTATACTACAATGGATATCAATAGGAAAGTTGTGTAAATGGTTTCAATACAAGTTTTTTTGTTTTTTTAAGCAGAAACCATAAGCTGACAGAACTCCATAGGGAATAATTTCTTAGAGGGCATTGTAGTTACTTGGAAAACAATATTTCAGAAAGAGAATCATAGAATCACAGAATGTCAGGGGCTAGAAGGGACCTCAAAAGAACATCTATTCCAACCCTCTGCCAGAGCAGGATCACCTAGACCAGATCACACAGGAATGCCTCCAGGGGGGTTTTGAATCTCTCCAGAGAGGAAGACTCCACAACTCCCCTGGGCAGTTTTACTATTCAGAAGAATAATTCTGAAAAATTCAACATTCAAAAATCTATAGCATTTCTATCTAGTAAGATCAATCTATTCTTCTTGAATGTGTGTTATAAAATTTTCTTTAGAGGTACCTGTAAGTTTAAATGTACCTGTGCCTCCTGGGTAAAAAGCACCAAAGTACTTTTTCCTATAACTAGCCCTAGCCCTTTAAATTTATATCTCAAGGTGACAGCTTTCCTAAGTGTAGCTGGCTAAAGAGAACAGAAAGAGAGAACAAAAAGAGAGAACAAAAAGCATTTATTTCCTTCAGAAGCAAATATCATTGTTCTTTTCACAACTGGTACAACACAAAGCATAGCTACAGCCATATAATGTTTAATATGTTGTTGTTGTCTTTCTGTGGATAGGTAGGTAGATAGATATATACATTGTTTACTTTTCTATACATGTATTTTTATATGTTTACTAAGATAATATTCTTGTTTAGACTATAACAGGTTTTAGATTAACCTGTCAAAGATTTCATATTAATCATAATATTTCCACAGCAGCTTCTCAGGAGCATGAATTAAAAGAACTGATTTAAACTAGTTTTTAGTAGTTTTTTTTAAAGCTCAGTTCTACTCTGCAATAATTCTGTAAACATGAATCTTGCTCACCAAATAATGCTGTTCTTCATGTTCTCTCAGATGATTATAATGGGAATTTCAAACAAACAAAACAAAACCAAAAGAAACTCAAAACCTGTTTCTAACTATGTAAGACTGAAAAGCTAATGTAGCTTTAGTAAAACACAGATTTTCCTCTTGAAAATCTTATCAAAGTTGTTAATAGTGTTCTAGCTCCTAATCCTTTATTCCTGGTGATGCAGGAAAGAATAAAATCCATCTTGACAGATTTTGCCAGACAAAAATTACATGTCTGGCAGTTGGAAACTTTATCTTTTACTTTTTTTAGAACTTGTAAATGTGGAGTGATAGAGGCTATATAGCTGGTACCCCATGAAGCTCTTTTACTAGCTTTACACTGAAGAGGAAGAACATGCTGAGCACTCAGTCAATGCATCTCATCACCCCTTACAGTGCAGAGGGTTGTACTAACATCACCTGCTGTGCATGCCTAATTTAGGTGTCACAACTAAGTCTCTCCAGGTATGTCAAGTAATCTAAATCAATTGTTAGTCTCTTGATTTTAAGTCACGTGGAAGTTTTTCTCAGTGGCAGTTTCTGAATTTCCTGTTTCTCTCAATGTCACTCTCTCACCTGTTTGTGCTGGTACAAGAGTCCACAGAACCATGAGGTGAAACTGGTCAAGGCGTTACTGACCCGAAGGATCCCTTGATCTAATTCACTCTGCATCTGCACAGTTAACAGCACTGGTGCAAAGGACAAGGTGGCCACAGTGCTCACGCCAGATTAGTTGCACATTTATAGCATATGGTCACAATGTTACGTGCAACAAAACATTTTAATAGCATAAATGCATTCTGAAAAAATTTCAGAGTTGCACCTTTAGATACTTCCATGTCTAAAGTAGGATATGGCTATTAAAAAACTCATAACAGAGTCTGATTTTATTCCTACACATGGCACACATGAAAGACTACAAGAGATCTCTTTGGCCAGTGCACAGAACCACTGCCCAATACATACATTGGTGTGCCTTACCCTGAGCTCTTTGTATCCTGTAATTATATTAGTATCCTGTAAGGGTAGGATCGGATCCTGTAAGGATATTAGTATCCTGTAAGGGATTAGTATTATGCAGTACGAGAAATGTGCTTTCCTCTTTACTTGCAGTTTATTTATCTACATAGCTAACATCTTTGTACTGGCTCTTAAAAATATTCTTCATGTCTGCTCACATTCCCTGGGGGTCTGGGTTGAT
>WBNM01040891.1:16527-47971 GCA_013399055.1 Ramphastos sulfuratus
AAAGAGAGGAAATAAAGAGAGGAAATAAAGAAAGAGAGGAAATAAAGTGAAAAAATAGAGGGGAAAAAAGAGGAAAAAGGAGGAAAAGGGAGGAAAAGGGAGGAAAAAAGAGAGAAAAAGAAAAGAATAGAGGGGAAAAGAGAAAAAAGAGGGAAAAAGAGAAAAAGGAGGGGAAAAGAGAGGAAAAGGAGAGAAAAAAGAGGGAAAAAGAGAAAAAATAGAGAGAAAAAAGAGGAAAAAGGAAAAAAGAGAGAAAAAATGAGAGAAAAAATGAGAGAGAAAAAAAGAGGGGGTGGGGAAGAGGCTGCCTCTGGAAGCAAATGTCAGGGTGATGGGCACAGCATTTAAACAGCAAAAAAAAAAAAAAAAAGAAGTTCAAGTGAAAAGCAGAACCAGATTGGCTCTCATTTCCCTATCCCCCTTCAAAACAGGAGCTCCTCTCATGAATAAAAACAAAAAAAAAGAAAAGGCAAAAGCTTGGGTGCTGCAGCAGCAAACCAGAACTCAAGCTCTGATGTGGAGCCAGCCAACCTTGTCTGGAGTTGTTTATAGCAGACCTGATGCCAACTCAGGAAAGGGAGACTTGAAGGAGTGAGGCTCCTGAGAGTGGAGGCTGCAGATGCTTCTGCATTGCCTGGGGCTGTGAGGAGTCAGGGGGCTGTGAGGCTTCTGCTTGACAGTTGAAGTTTGGTGGTTAGCTGCTGGTCCTGAGTAGGTGAAAGCAGAGCACCCTACAGTGTGGCAGGCACAAGGAGTCCCACTGCAGCTCCTTCAGCGTGCAGTTCTGGAGCCCCCANTGTAGCTGAACTCAGCTATGGAATGTTCATATGGATGATGAGGAGATTCAGACTGGATATCAGGAAGAAGTTGTTCAGCATGAGGGCGGTGAGAGCCTGGAATGGGTTGCCCAGGGAGGTGGTGGAAGCCTCACCCCTGGAGGTGTTTAAGGCCAGGCTGGATGAGGCTGTGGACAGCCTGATCTAGTGTGAGGTGTCCCTGCCCATGGCAGTGGGGCTGGAACTGGCTGATCCTTGTGGTCCCTTCCAACCTTGACTGACTCTATTCTATGACTGGGGCACTTGGTTCTTCATCACATCACAGCTGAGCTTTTTTGGTGTCCTGATGGAAACTGGCCTGAGCTACAGAGCAGCAGGGGAAGCTTTCAACCCTTCAGCCTTGGCCCTGCTTGTCTGCAGAAAGTGTGGTGTGCAGCTGCTCTCTGCACCCTGCCTCACCACTGAATCATGGAATGCTTGACTTGGAAGGGACTTTAAAGATCATCTTGTTCCAACCCACCCTGCCACGGGCAGGGACACCTCCCACTCGCCCAGGCTGCTCAAAGCCTCATCCAGCCTGACCCCAAACACCTCCAGGCATGAGGAGTCCACAACCTTTCTGGGCAAACCCATTCCAGTGTCTCACCACCCCCAGAATCGAGAATTTCTTCCTAACATCCTGGCCCTGCTGCTCCCAGTGTGGACTGCAGCAGGCTCTGCCAGGCAGCCTGGTGCTGGGCTAACGTGGCAGTGGTGCCTGCCAGCTGTAGCAGAGCTGCTGACACCCCCTGGCATGGTGGTGTGCCCTGGTCTGGTGTCTGAGGAGCGTTGCAGGCTCCACAAGTGTCAGCCTAGCCTCTGAGTCAGTGACCTCCTTAGCCAGACACAGACGGTTCCTGTTTGTAGCAGCAAGGGGAGGAGGAGGAGGATGGGCTGGAACTGGCCACTCTCTGCTGCTGTGTCTTTGTCGCTGGTCAAACAGGAGGGCACAGGAGCTAAGGCAGCCAAAGCCGGGGAGAGAAGCCTCCTGCCGGGAGCAATTCCTCTGTCTGCCAGAGGAAGAAGCAGGTTGTGGGACAGGAGGTCAGCGGAGCCTGTGGGCTGCCCTGCTGTCTGTTTGATGTTCTGTAGTGAGGTGAGGATAAAGCATCCACAGAGCTCTTGGCACAGCTTCTGAGGGGAGTGTGAGATACCAGAGACATGCAGCGTGAAGGGCAAACAGGAGAGAGCTTTTTCCACCCTAGGAAAGATCCTCTCTGTTTGATAGGCAGAGCAAAGTGCTGCTGGTCTGCTGGGCTCAGCATCCTTTCCTGACTCCCATTCTTAAATATTTTGACTCCTCTGTCTCAAAGGGACCTTCATTTGCCTTTCCCTGGTGTCTTTGCTTTATCCAGGTGCAGGACAAACAGTGACCTGTTTCAGGTGCCCTTGCTGTAAGACTCAGAAGACATTCAACAGTCAATTGCCCTCACAGGTGTGCCTTGACCTGAAGGAACTACTGATAGCAGATAAAAATGCCTCCCAAAGCTCTTGCAGATGAGAACCAGTCCCTTGAGCTGGCTTTGGAGCAGCCCAGCCCTGCTAACTCTCAGGACAAACCAACTCCTCAGGGAGCCAAGGGCAGAGGGAAGGTCACCAAGCAGCAGTTGCAGATGTGTCCTGGTAGCTCTGACATGACTTGCTGAGGCTGTGGGAGCCTGGTAGGACCTGAGCTTGCACCTCCTACTCCATCGTGGTGAGCCCCAGGAAGGGTGAGTGGCTTGGTGGTTATGGGAGCCAAGAGCTTTGCTCAGTGGCTGAGTGCAGCCTGCTTTAGTGGCTCACACAAAGTGGGAGATGCAGGCTCCTGAAAACCCTCTGCTAGCTACAGGTGCTTAAAACTTGGCCCCTTCTTCATTCTCTCATCACAAAACAGAGATGCTGGTGAACTGCCTTCAGTCTTGGGGCATGTATCTGTTGGGCCAAGGATCAGTTTGGTGGTTAGATAGAATCATAGAATGGGAAGGTTGGAAGGGACCTCAAGGATCATCCAGTCTTCTCCTCTCCAGGCTGCAGAGCCCCAACTCTCTCAGCCTGTCCTCAGAGCAGAGCTGCTGCAGCCCTCTGAGCATCTTCATCCTGGGTAGGTAGAATCATAGCAGATCAGAGCTAGGAGTTTCGAGTGCCCTGAAAGCAGGATGATGATGGTGTGGGTGCTGGGATGAAGCAGTTGCAGTGTGTCAGGAAGGAACTGACCCCCAGCCCCACCCAACACAAATGTCTCCCTTTGAACCCAACTTGGGTGGAAGGTCTTCAGAGCTGCAATGAGGAACTGTCCCTTCCCCTGACTCTGGATGCATCTGTAGCATCAGCATCTGTCCCGGAGTAACATATCCTAGTGTCTGGGCTGCTGGATGCTGGGGGGGAGTGAGGGAGGGAATTCCAAATGGGCTGGGGCACCCAGGTCTTCCTCCTTCTCCTGTGAGGGGTTTTCCACTCGTGGCTGCTCTCTCTCCCTAAGCTGAGCTGTTGAGGCTGCTATAATGGAGCCCCAGAGCTCAAAGGGAAGGCAGAGTTAATTCAGAGAGACTAACTCAGTTGGCCCTTCTCCCATCCCTGCTTAATGACCACTCCCCTCTCCCCACACTCTGAATGGGGTCAAGGAGATTTGGGAAGGGAGGGGGAAGGGGAGAGGGTCAGGAGAGGTCAGGTGAGTTTTCCATTTCATCCCTGGCAAGCCTGCCAGAGCTATTCTCCATGGTGTATTTCACATTCAGCTGCAGTGAATGGACACTGATAGCTGTGAAAGGATCTGGCACTGGATGAACAGCCCTTCCCCGAGCACTGCCTCTTGTGCTCTCTCCTACCCTTTCTTCCAAAGGGCTTCTAGGGAGTGGGGAATTAATAACCCTCCTAAAGAGCCCCTTGGAAGGTTGGAAGTGTAACATTGTGGTTATGAATGGAAGCCCAAAGGCCAGCAGTAGCCTTCAGCCTCCCCTCTCGCTGCTGCCCTTTGGGAAGAGGGTTTATTTTTGCATCAAACCTGCCATACCCAGGGGTCCATATCTGCTGAACTGCCAGGCTAGAGCAGAGCCTGCCTGAGTTCCCTGCACAGCACCACCTCATACCTCCAGCACTGACCAGTACCACTGCAGTACACTGCAATGGGTTGCCTGGAGAGATGGTTGAGGCCCCATCCCTAAAGGTATTCAAGGTGAGGCTCAACAGGGCTCTGGGCAACCTGATCTAGTTGAGGATGTCCCTGCTGGCTGCAGAGGGGGTTGGACTGGATGACCTTTGGAGGACCTTTCCAATGCAGACCATTCTGTGCTTCTCCAAAAAGCTGAGTGAGACACTGGCACAGGTTGCCCAGGGAGGTTGTGGAGCACAGAATCACCCAATGTGATCTTTGATCTTTGATCACTTTCTGTGCTTCTGTGCTCCACAACCTCCCTGGAGGTGTTCAAGGCCAGATTGGATGAGGCCTTGAGTGACCTGTGCTACTGGGAGGTGTCCCTACCTATGGCAGGGGGTTGGAACTGGCTGAGCTTTGAGGTCCCTTCCAACCTTCCCATTCCATGATTCTTTTGCTTTCCCTTTGATGAGGCAAAGGCTTCTGTGGGGTAATTTTTTCCCATATGAGACAGGACTCAGCTTCTTACTCAGCTTCCTCACTTCTGTCAGGCCACACAAATAGTTGGTGAATCTAATTCTCTGTTGTCTGCTCGTTGCTGTGGCTGTTGAGGTGTTCATGGCTGTCTCAAAGCAGAGAGGCTGCTCTTTGCATCTAATAACATCTCTGGTCCTTGCTGCACCCAGGTGAGAGACTGGAAGGGCCATGGAGCACCCAGGGATGGATTCTTCTGAGGAATAAATGGATTTTGTTTCTCTGCTGTGTATCCACACAGCTTGCAGTGATAGGGTGAGGGGCAGCAGCCTTGAGCTGGCAGAGGGGAGATTGAGGCTGGAGATAAAATCATAGAATGGTAAGGTTGGAAGGGACCTCAAGTATCATCCAGTTCCAACCCCCTGCCATAGGCAGGGACACCTCCCACTAGCACAGGTCACTCAAGGACTCGTCCAACCTGGCCTTGAACACCTCCAGGGAGGGAGCAGCCACAACCTCCCTGGGCAACCTGTGCCAGTGTCTCACCACCCTCACTGTAAAGAACTTCTTCCTAACATCCAGTTTCAATCTCCCCTCTGCCAGTTCAAACCCATTGCCCCTTGTCCTGTCATTGCAAGACCTTGTCAATAGTCCCTCCCCAGCCTTCCTGTAGCCCCCTTCAGATACTGGAAGAAATTCTTTACAGTGAGGGTGGGGAGACACTGGCACAGGTTGCCCAGGGAGGTTGTGGATGTCTCCTCCCTGGAGGTGCTCAAGACCAGGCTGGATGGGACCTTGAGCAACCTGGGCTGGTGAGAGGTGTCCCTGCCCATGGCAGGGGGTTGGAACTGGATGAGCTTTAAGGTCCCTTCCAGCCCAAACCAGTCTATGATACACCCAAGTGTGACATTTCAAATGGCCATCCCTCAATCTTCCTCCTCTCCCAGCACTCTTTAGATGCAATCAGTTGTAAGATTATGTGTTGGAAAGATTCAAGGAGGTTTGAGGAAGGAGAAACTTCCTTCAGTCTTTGCCCTGCAAGTTGTTCAGCTTCTCCAGGTGTCTCTGCAGGGGTTTGTAGTGGAAGCTGTGGTTCAGAGTCCACCAGTGAGGGCTGGGAGGATGGAAGCAGGAAGTGGAAAGTGAAGTGCTGGAGATGATGTTGCAGAGTGGAATGGAGTCTGTACCTCTGCCATCACCAGTGAATTCAGTGCCACTTCTGCCTGCTTGGTGCCCTTCTCAAATCCCTGTCACTGGGGCTCTGCACCACAGCAAGCACAGGAAGTTACTTGTCCAAGCTTTTGCTGTAGCAGGTGAACAGAGGACAAACTGTGAGCAGGGGCAATGTGTGGATCCAACCTGCTGGAGAAATGGACTCTTGGAAGCCACTTGCCCCAGCTTCATCTCTGCTCCTTCTCCTTGCTCCCTGTTCATGCTGCCAGGTGAGCTGTGCTCAGCAGAATGCTTCCCTCCCCCTCCTCCTCAGGGCTTAATTTGGAGAGGACAGAGGGCAGGAGGCACCAGGACTGCAGGAGGTCCAAACCTTTCTGGTTTGCTTGCTGTAGCTGGAGAGGCTCCTGTGTGCAGGGTGGGTGGCAGGGAGCCCTCACCTCTCCAGGCTGCCTTTGTCTCTGTGCTCCTGCCCAGGACCCAGCCTCCTACCTGGCTGCCAGGTGAACCAAGCCTCCCAGGCGTGATCTGCTGTTTGCAGAGGAAGGAAAGGAAAAGTTTGGTTTGTATGTTTTCAGGTACATCAGAAAGCCTGAGTTTTGAAATGCTTTGCTTCTGCCTGAGGAGGGAGAGGAGCAGAGCCTTAGCACTGAGCAGCAGGTGATGTCCCCATGGCAGGACAGCTTGGTCAGCAGCTCTGAGGGGCCCACAGGTGGCTTCCTGCTGCTTCTGTGTGCATGGAAGGGCTGCATGTCCCTTTCTGGGGGGCTCTGGCTGTTACCCTTGTCAAGGTGCTTGTCACTGTGCTCCAAAGGGAAGGACAAATACTGGCCCTGTTGTAGAACTTTGGGGAAACTGAGGCCAGGGGAGTAAGAAATGCCTGCTGGAATCCAGCTTTATGGACCAGCTGCCCACCTTGTCTAACTGAAAGGTGTCCCCATAGCAAAATGCCAGATCCCACTGGTCTGGGCTGGCTGCTGCTGGCACACTCAGGTTGGACTCTATGATCTTGAAGGTCTTTTCCACCCTGGTTAATTCTGTGATGTCTAAATACTGCTGTTAGAGCAGGATCTCTCAGCTTGGAGAGATGGTGCCTGGCTGCCTCCTTCCACACTCAGCAGCATCTCCCAGCTAGGAGAGATGGTGCCTGGCTGTGTCCTTCCACACTCAGCAGCATCTCCCAGCTAGGAGAGATGGTGCCTGGCTGTGTCCTTCCACACACAGCAGCATCTCCCAGCTAGGAGAGATGGTGCCTGGCTGCCTCCTTCCACACTCAGCAGCATCTCCCAGCTAGGACAGATGGTGCCTGGCTGCGTCCTTCCACACTCAGCAGCATCTCCCAGCTAGGAGAGATGGTGCCTGGCTGCCTCCTTCCACACACATCAGGACAAAGTTATGGAGCTCCAGATCCAAACCAAGATAAATCATCCTGGAAGAGATTAGCAGTTTAAAGGAAGCATTTGATCTTGCTGCTGGGGGCTGCTAATGAGAGCCAGGCTGTCACCTACACTGCAAGAACATCTCAACCTCTTGGGAAAAAAAAGAAAAGCCAATAATGATAATGATAATGCCATGTGCCACATCTCTCTCTGCTGGCTGTTTGTGGAGTGCCAGGAGATCAGCAAGAGGAGGTGGCAAGTGTTAGCAGCAGGGCAGGGCTGTGGGCAAAGTTCAGGTGCGAGCCCAGAGCTGAGTTTTTCCTCCTGAGCTGGCCGTGGGGCAGCACGTGGAGGGGGGAACAGTGGGTTCCACAGGGCTGGTTCCTGCAGCCCTTGTTTGCTCAGCACCTTGGGCGAGGGGGCCCAGGCGCGGCTGCGGTGCTAATAACAGCCCAGCGCTGGGGTTATCGGCAGGCAGGGGGGGCCCTGCAACCAAACCCGCGCCTGTCCCTGCAGCTGGTTCCACCTCTCCTTGCCTGCACACTACTTAAGGAGCTTTTCCTGAAGGCTGTGCAGCCAGGCCGGGCTGAACTAGATGATCGATCACCTGGCACTGCTCTGCCTGGAGGAGGTGAGTCCTTACAGCCTGGCTCCTGCCAGCCTCCCAGATCTTCCTTCTCCATCCATCCCTCTGCCCTTGTCCATTCAGATCAGCATTCAGAGGATTTTTCCAGTCTGGGTCAGCTCAGCCACTTTGTGTCTCTGCATTTTGTGAGCAAAATGCCACCCCCACCAAAAAAATTAAAGATAATTATATACATACAAAAGTAATGGATGGGAAGTGAGCCAAAGTGCACTTTGAACAGGAGAAGGTTAATGATCTCTTGCAACTGTGTCTACCACTTGGTTGAACTTCTCTGGCTGCTCATGGATGCTGCCCTGGGGTTTTATCCTTCAAGCCCCCTGAGAGTGAGGAAGGGGGAAGAGGAATGGGTCTTTTCCCCCTATGGCAGGGGGTTGGAACTAGATGATCCTTGAGGTCTCCTTCCAACCTTACCATTCTATGATTCTTACCTGCTGGCAAGAATTTCAGCCTCTCTGCCTCAACCTGAAGCTCTCAGACAGCTGGAGTGATGGACAGGTTCCTGCTTCCTCCCCATGCTAGAGATGTCACTGTGATAAAAGAGGAGTGAACCAGGTTTTTTTTCTCTCTGTGCATGTGTGTGAGACACCTTTGACTTAATATTTGGGGTCTACCTCTGGGTGTTTGGGTATTTGGGGTTTCCCTCTGGGTAAATCCCCCTCTGTAAGCTCTGCAGACCCTGGACTACAGCAGCCAATGGACTTCACATCTGCTTTCCAGGGGTAGCTCAGGGTGGTGGTGGCTCCGTTAATTTTGACTCCCTCCTCTGGCTCACCGCATCAAGGTTTGAGCTGCAGGAGCTGGAGAGCTGCAGCTTCAACTACTTCATGTCTGCTTTCCAGGGGTAGCTCAGGGTGGTGGTGGCTCCGTTAATTTTGACTCCCTCCTCTGGCTCACAGCATCAAGGCTTGAGCTGCAGGAGCTGGAGAGCTGCAGCTTCAACTGCTCTCCCCAAGGCTGTCAGCCAGCTGGGCACCCACCATAAACGAACAAGGCTGAGACATCCTGTGTCTAGCCCACATCTAAGAGAGGTGGTTACTGCCCCCCCTCAACTGCTTCCTTGCAGATAGGGTGCATCTGAAGGAAAGCTGAGCATATCAGGGGCCTCTCTGAGCATTCCTTTGAAGCCACCTCTAGTGATTAAAGGGAAACCGTTGTTGCTCTTCCCCCTCTGCCTTCAGCTTGCTATTTGACCTTGGGCAAGTCATTTGAATGTTCACAGTTGTTAAAAGGAGGTCTCTTTTTGTGACAGTCGAGGTCTAAGGGAGCTCAGAGAGGAGAAGGGGAGGAAGGTGAAGGATCCTGGAAGGAAAAATAATCAGTTGTTATTGTGTGTAATTGGCAGCCTGTCAACTCCTCAGCTTCCAGAGCCCTGCCTCTCCTCTGCGGCAGGGAGAGGTGGAGAGAAGGGATGCTTGCATCTGTGCCACCGTGCTCCCAGTCTCACCCAAGTCATCTCAATGTTGGGTTACTGGGCTGGTGGCAAGAGGGCAAGAAAGAGAGCAGAAAGTGTCCCAGCTGTACCTGCCCAGTGACAGCTGTGCAGTGGCAGAGGTCAAACACACCTGCTCTGTGCAGCGAGGGAGCGCTGATTTGCACCAGGTTTGCTGGGAATGTTGGAGGATTGTCTCTGCCCAGCTGAGGTCCAGCATGCTCCTGCCTCAGCAGCTGTGCCTGCCTACACCCTGTGTCCTGCCTGGCCCTCCTACAAGCAGCCAGGCTTGCTTGGTGAGGTCTTACCTGCTCCACCAAGCGTGGCCTCCAGCACTGGTTGCCTCAGCTGCTGAGGTGGAAGGTGAACATTAGCCTGGAGACATTCCCTCTGGGAGTCTTTTCCTCTCCCCTGTAGATGAAGCAAGGAAAGTTAGAGGGGGACTGGACTGCAAAGGTGGATTTTCACTCTGTTTCTTGTGGTGGGTTCACTCTCAGCAGGGAATTAAGGGAAACTCTGGGCCAGGTATCTGCTTGGGCATGGAGGAGGTGTGCAGGTAGCTACAGCTTCCCAAAGCCAGGGAGGGAGCAAGTCCAGATAAACTCTTCTGTCTCACATTCTGTTTGGCCTCCTGCATCCAAGGGACCCAAAGCACTTGAGGGGTGCACTGTGGAGGCAAAATCTGCTGTGCCAAGTGGGAGCACACTGCACCATCCAGAAATGGCTCATAAGCTGAAGCACATTCAGCCCAGCCTTGTCCCCAGAGAGAAACTTGGTGGTGGCTCATTTAGGGTGAGAAGTTAGACCATGTGAGCCCTGAGAGTTGAAGTGCAGTTTGTTTCACTCCTAGATTGATGCCTGTGCAGGAGCTTTGTGTCACCCTTCTGACTGACCCACTCAGCCTTTCCCAGAAAAGCTGCAGACCATCTTAGAATCATAGAATTGTCAGGGCTGGAAGGGACCTCATTAGGATCTAGTTCCAGCCCCTCTGCCATGGGCAGGGACTCCTCACACTAGAGCAGGTTGCCCAGAGCCTCATCCAGCCTGCCCTGAAAACCCTCCAAGGATGAGGCTTCCACTACCTCCCTGGGCACCCTGTGCCAGTGTCTCACCACCCTCATGGTGAAGAACTTCCTAATATCCAATCTGAATCTCCCCACTTCTAGTTTTGCTCCATTCCCCCCAGCCCTATCACTACCTGACAACCTGAAAAGTCCCTCCCCAGCTTTCTTGTAGCCCCCTTCAGATACTGAAAGGCCACAAGAAGGTCACCTGGGAGCCTGCTCCTCTCCAGACTGAACAGCCCCAACTCCCTCAGTCTCTGCTCACAGGAGAGCAGCTCCAGCCCTCTGGTCACCCTTGTGGCCCTTCTCTGGACACCTTCCAGGATGTCTTCTCAAGGTGCTTTTGGGAAATCAGCAGTTGGCTGCACCAGCCTAGGTGCTGGTACCTCTGCAGGCTTTTTTGTTTGTTGACTGCCATAGTGGCAGGCTCATAACACGTTCCTAAGAGGCATCTGCTCACTCTTGCCTTAGCTGCTTAGCCCCTGTCCTGTTCTGGTGGCCTCTCCCCACTGAGGAAAGCTAGAGAGAGGGAGCCTGTTACAGGGCAAATAAATGACTCAGACTAATGAGTAAGGTAATTGCTGTTCACTGTTAGATGAGGCTAAAGTGGGTCAGGTTTGTTTGTGAAACTCCACGGAGGCACCATCTGTTCCCTGTGCCCCATCTCAGGGGCTGGAGATAGGATTTGGGTGAAACTGCCTCCCTGGGAGCCTTCAGAGCAGCATGGAGGGTGCCCAGGTCATTAGGCAGGGGTGTGGGTGTCTAGAGATGACCCTGAGTGACTGCAGGCAAGTGTCTGCAGCCTGATCCTCAAAGGGACTCTTAACTGATTTCACTGGGAGAGGGGACCCTAAGTCCTTTGTGCCTCTGCCACAACTGCCCATCTGTAAGAAGAGGCTGGACAGGGCACTGAGAGGACTTTAGACCTCCCTTAGCCTGAAGCTGGGATTAGACTCTCCCCAGCCATGCCTGAGTGCTGCCTGCTCACAAACCCTTAGGGAGAAACCTGGTCTCAGGTTAATGTCTTCTAACCCTGCTGCTCTCCCAGATGTCCTCTCTTTGTTCTCCCATGCCTGTTGGGATGGGGACTGTGTCCTTCAGTGCTGAGGAGTCTGTGTGGCACTTGGTTCTAGCCCTTTGCCCTGCCCTGCTGCCCACCATGTCTCACAAGCTCTCTCTTCTCCCAGACCACAGCATGTGAGCAGAAGGAGAAGCCTGGAGCGGGATCCCTGCCTGCCCACGCCTGGACTCCACACTGCTGGGGCCACATCTTGCAGTGAAGAGGGAGAAGAAGAAACATTTCATTCACCAGAGTGAAAAATGGGAGACAGCATCTGTCCAGCAGCCCAGGAAGGGAAGCTCCAGCCCTTGCCCACAGGACATCCCTGGGAGTGTCACAGGCAGGGTGACACAGCCCTCTGCCACTAAGGGCTGTGGGGGCAGCATGGCTCAGCGAGCCTGGGGCAGGATGCTCTTCCACAACAGAAAGACCCAGCTCCTGCTGGTCAACTCCCTGACGTTTGGCCTGGAGGTGTGCCTGGCTGCAGGGATAACCTATGTGCCACCACTGCTGCTGGAAGTGGGTGTGGAGGAGAAGTTCATGACCATGGTTCTGGGTAGGCAATTTTTTTTCCTCTTGTCATCGTAGAATGAACCAGGTTGGAAAAGACCTCTAGGATCATCAAGTCCAACCTATCACCTAACCCTTCTAATCAACTAAGCCATGGCACCAAGTGCCTCATCCATCCTCCTTCTAAACAGCTCCAGGGATGAGAACTCCACCACCTCCCCAGGCAGCCCTTTCCAAAGCTAATCTCTATTTCCATTAAGGACTTCTTCCTAATGTTCAGCCTAGACCTGCCCTGGCACAGCTTGAGGCTGTGCCCTCTCGTTCTGGCAGCAGAGCCCAACCCCAGCTGGCTACACCCTCCCTTTAGGTAGCTGCAGAGAGCAATGAGGTCTGCTCTGAGCCTCCTCTCCTGCAGGCTGCACACCCCCAGCTCCCTCAGCCTCTCCTCACAGGGCTGTGCTCCAGGCCTCTCACCAGTGCCCTTCTCTGGACACCTTCAGCACCTCATCTTTGTTAAACTGAGGGGCCCAGAACTGGACACAAGGTGTGGGATAACCAGTGCTGAGCACAGGGGCAGTCTTGTTTCACCCTGTGAGTCTGAGAGGCAGGGGCAAATAAGGACCTGAAGGTTTGTCTCTGGGGGGTTGCTGCAGGACTGCTCTTCTATCGAGGGCAGCCTTGTGTTTGGAGGAGGGGACTGTGATGCAGTGATGCTGCCCGAGTTCCTGAAACATCCCAGACATTTATATGGTGCATAAAGAGCAGCATCCTCCAGATCTGCCCCCCTAACACCTCCTCTTCCTCTTGCCCAGGGATAGGACCTGTCCTTGGCTTGGTTTTCGTCCCACTGATCGGATCTGCCAGCGACCACTGGCACAGCAGCTACGGCCGAAGGCGACCTTTCATCTGGATGCTTTGCCTGGGAGTCCTGCTGAGCCTCTTTGTCATCCCCCATGCCAGCAGCCTTGCCAGCCTCTTTGCCACCAACGCTCGCCCTCTGGAGATTGCCTTCCTCATCCTGGGCGTCGGCTTGCTGGATTTCTGTGGCCAGGTCTGCTTCACGCCGCTGGAGGCTCTGCTCTCAGACCTCTTCCAGGAGCCAGACAACTGCCGCCAGGCCTTCTCCTTGTATGCCTTCATGATCAGCCTGGGGGGCTGCATCGGCTACCTGCTTCCAGCCATCGACTGGGGTGGCAGCTTTCTGGCCCCGTACCTGGGAGGGCAGGAGACCTGCCTCTTCAGCCTCCTCGCCATCATCTTCCTCGCCTGTGTGCTGGCCACGCTCTTCGTGACGGAGGAGGCAGCTCCCCGGGAGGATGCTGTGGGATCCAGCATCCCAGGGCTGAAGGATGTCCCCCCTAAGCCCTCACCTGCTGCCTGCTGCCCTTGCCAGCCCTCCAGGAGCTCCTGCCTCCTGCAGGCCAGGCACATGGCGCAGGCTCTGAGGAACCTCTGCAGGCTGGTGCCGCGGCTGCACAGCCTCTACTGCCGCATCCCCAAGGTCATCCGGCGCCTCTTCGTGGCCGAGCTCTGCAGCTGGATGGCACTCATGACTTTCATGCTGTTCTACACAGACTTTGTTGGGGAAGGGTTGTACCACGGTGTTCCCAGAGCCAAGCCTGGCACAGATGCCAGGCGCCACTATGATGAAGGTGAGAAGTGAGCCAGCTGCTCTCAGGTTCCAGTACCCTATCCCTGAAGGTTGAAGGCTGGAAGGGACCTCCAAAGCTCAGCCAGTCCAACCCCCCTGCCAGAGCAGGAGCACCCAGAGCAGATCACACAGGAACACATCCAGGCAGGTTTTGAATATCTGTAGAGAGGGAGACTCCACAACACCCCTGGGCAGCCTGTTCCGGGGTTTTGTCACCCTCACAGGGAAAAAAATCCTCCTCATGTTTCCATGGAACTTCCTATGCCTCAGTTTCCACCATTGCCACTTGTCCTGGCATTGGGCATCACCCAGCAGAGCCTGGCTCCAGCCTCCTGGCACTCACCTGCACATCTTTATAAACATTCACGAGGTCACCCCTCAGGCTCTTCTGCTCCCAGCCCCAACTCCCTCAGGCTCTCCTCCTAAGGAATGTTCCATTCCCTTCATCATCTTTGTGGCTCTATGCTGGACTCTCTCAAGCAGTTCAATGTCCTTCCTGAACTGGGTGGCCCAGAACAGGACACTCCTGTCCCTGGGGCAGGAGTGTAGGAATGGGCTCAGCTCAGCTAAGTAAGGCAAGAAAAGGTTACAGGCAACTAGATTTTGTGCAGGTGCACCAGGAAGCAAAGCTCCCCCCTGGCCCCCAGAGCATTGCACAGTGAACCAAGCAGGGGAACACCTCTTTGTCCTCCAAGCAACCCAGCACAGAACCGGATCTGGCAGTGCAGCCCTGGCCTGAGGCTGAACTGTTAGGAGGCAGAACAGTCTGGCAGGTTGCAGTGCTGAACAGGATGGATCCAGCTCTGTCTTCAGCCTCTGCTTGCTGCTGCCAGGTCCTCTCACTGCTCTTCCCTCCTTTTTAAATGAGGGGTGGTAATGCTCCCCAGCTCTGGGAGAGCAGGGTTTGGAAAGCCAGGGCATGCTCCACAGCAGAGAGGTGAGCTTTGCTGCATTTTCTTCTCACGCTGCTGTCAGATTCCCATCTCACATCTGGCTCTGGGGAGCCCTGGAGCAGCTTCCCCAGTTATCATCCCTCTCTCCAGCCCTTCCTGGCAATGGAACAGGTTGCCCAGGGGAGGTGGTTGGGGCTCCACCCCTGAAGATATTCATCTGGGCAACGTGATCTAGCTGAGGGTGCCCCTGCTGACTGCAGAGAGGGTTGGACTGGATGAGCTTTGGAGGTCCCTCCCAGCCCAGAGTGTTCTATGATTCTAATGCTCAGCACTGGAGCCTGTAGCTACCACATCCACCTCATGGGGTACAGCTCACTGCAGCACGTTCCCTGTTTGTTGCTGTTCCCTGCTCTCCCATTGTGGCTGCTGCATGGTGCCAGAGCCTTGACTTACTGCCCAGCCCTTCTTTTCCTGGTATCATCTGGTATTGGTGATGCTTTTCTGCAGGGGGGTTGGACTAGATGATCTTTTGAGGTCCCTTCCAGCCCCTGATTCTATGATTCCTCTTCTCCATCTTTTATCCTCAGGGGGCACCTTCCTGGTCCTCCTCTTCCAGCCCTCTGAGCTTTCCAACTGCTTGCCTCTGTGAGCTCTGCAGTACACTGCCTCTTTGTGCTGGGTGTCTGTTTAACTTAGAAGGAGCTTAATTACTAGTTAACATTTGCTCTGTATAGCTTCCAGCAGGTCAGGACTCCAGTCAGAGGAACAGCTGTTGAGGAATGATCCTTGCCCCAAAGAGTTAATGGTTTTAATTCCCTGAAATCTGATAGATCTTTGCAAAGGGGAAGGTCCTGATTGCTGCCGGATGCTGCCTTGGGTTAGTGGATGGTGAAGGCTTTGCCTTGGCTTCAGCACAATTCCTTGTTCCATTTGTTCCGTTGCTGCTCTTGGCATCTGTTAACCACAGATCCTGGTTCATGAACAGGTGACAGATCCTGGGTCAACAGGTAGGAAGGTGCAAACAGCTCCCAAAGACTAAAATTCTTAGCTCCCATTGCTGCTCTGGTTAAGACTGGGGTGCTGCTGGTGGAGAGGGAGGTGCTGCCTGGCTGGTGCAGCCCTGGGAGGTGTCAGGCAGTGCTGCTCTGCTCCTTCCAGAGGAGGCAACCAAGGGGATCCAAGGGCTGGAGATCCTCTGCTGTGAGGACAGGCTGAGGGAGCTAAGGGGGTTCAGCCTGGAGAAGAGAAGGCTCCAAGGGGACCTTAGAGCTGCCTGCCAATACCTGAAGGAAACTTACAGGAAGGCTGCAGAGGAATTTTAATGAGGCTGTCTAGAGCCAGGCCAAGGGGAAGGGCTTGGAGCTGAGGCAGAGCAGGGTTAGACTGGAGCTGAGGAAGAAGTTCTTCAGTAGGAGGGTGGTGAGACTGGCACAGGCTGCCCAGGGAGGCTGGGGCTGCCTCCCTGCCTGGGGGTATTCAAGGCCAGGTTGGATGAGATCTTGAGCTGCCAACTCTAGCTGAGAGGTGTCCCTGCCCATGGTGGGGAGGTTGGAGCAGATGAGCTCTGAGATCCCTTCCAACCTGCCCCACTCTGTGATTCCTGACCCAGCCGTGTGGCTGGCAGGGCTGTTTGTGGCTGTGCCACACTGAGTCCTTACTGAGCGGAGGTGGAAGGTCCCAAGATGGTTGTTTGGCTGTGAGGAGCCTGTGTGCAGTCAAGGCTGTGTCTGTCACCACCTCTGCTCACCTGCAGGTGTCCGGATGGGTAGCTTGGGCCTCTTCCTGCAGTGCATCACATCCATCTTCTTCTCGACAATCATGGACCGGATGGTGAAGCAGTTTGGGACGCGAGCAGTCTACCTGGCCAGTGTGGGCTTCTTCCCCGTGGCTGCCTTCGTCATGTGCCTCTCCCACAGCGTCATCATCGTCACCATCTCAGCTGCTCTGACAGGCTTCACCTTCTCTGCACTCCAGATCCTGCCCTACACGCTGGCATCGCTGTACCATCACGAGAAGCAGGTAGGGAATCTGCTGCTGGGGTCAGTGTTGAGGACACCTTGGCCAGCCTCTGTAGCCACTTGGAGCTGGTGCAGCCAGCCCAGCCCATGGGAGAGAAACCTGTGCCTGTCTGAGAAGGTTTTCCACCTGTCCCTTGTCTCCAGGCTGAGTCTTCCTCAAGTACTGGGTTCAGTCTGGGGCTCCTCACTCCAAGAAGGACATTGAGGTGCTGGAGCAGGTCCAGTAAAGGGCATTGAGGCTGGTATGGGGGTCTTGAACATAAGCTCTGTGATGGAATTGGAATTGTGGAGTCCCCATCCCTGGAGGTGTTTAAGAGGAGGCTGGATGAGGCACTTAGTGCCGTGGGTTAGTTAATGAGAAGGGTTAGGTGAAAGGTTGGAATCAATGATCTTAGAGGTCTTTTCCAACCTGGTTAATTCTGTAATCCTGATTCAGTTCATCCTGGAAAGGAGGAGACTGAGGGAAGACTTCATTGCCCTCTATGACTCCCTGAAAGAAGGTTGGAGCCAGGTGAAGGTCAGCCTCTTCTTCCTAGTAACAACTCATAGTACAAGAGGAAATGGCCTCAGGTTGCACTAAGAGGTTTAGTTTGGATACTACAAGAGGAAATGGCCTCAGGTTGCACCAAGAGAGGTTTAGTTTGGATATTAGAAAAAAATTTCTTCACTGACAAGGTCATCAGGCAGTGGAACAGGCTGCTCAGGGTAGAGGTGGAGTCACCATCCCCAAAATCCCCAAACCTCCAAATATGTCTGGATGAGGTGCTGAGGGACATGGTTTAACAGCTGGACACAGAGGAATGTTAGGTTATGGTTGGACTCAATGATGTGAGGATTCACCTGGAGGAGATAAGAGGTTAGCATCTCCTTCCTTATGCAGCCCCTGCTCACAACAAGGATGTTCCACATTTATAAAGCAAGGAGTGGGTGAGGTCATAGAATCCTAGAATGGTTTGGGCTGGAAGGGACCTGAAAGCTCAACCAGTTCCAACTCCCTGCCATGGGCAGGGACACCTCCCACCAGCCCAGCTTGCTCAAGGCCTCATCCAACCTGGCCTTGAACACCTCCAGGGAGGGAGCATCCACAACCTCCCTGGGCAGCCTGTGCCAGTGCTTCACCACCCTCACTGATAAGAAGATGAGAGAGATCAGCTGGGACCAGTGTGCCAAAGGGGATGGGAAACTGGTACAGGTTGTTTATTCCCTGTGTGCATTGCACAACCAAGCCACATCTGCAGCACTGCCAACCCAAGCTGCTAAAAGCCTCCATCACTTCCAGCCCTTCCCAACTTCTTTGCTTCCCAACTTGTCCATAGAATCATAGAATGGTAAGGTTGGAAGGAGACCTCAAGGATCATCTAGTTCCAACCCCCTGCCATAGGCAGGGACACCTCCCACTAGCACAGGTCACTCAAGCATGAAGAGCAGTAAACTGCAAGCTGAGATTCTTCCCCTTCCCCTCTCTCCCAAGAGAAATAGAAGTTGTGCAACTCATGACGCCAAACACACAAGCTGGCAATCGTGTGCCACAGATGTTAGCCTCGTGGAGGAGTCCTAGGAGGTTCCTGAGTGGCACACTGGGTTAAGAGGAGTTTCTCTGGAGCTGCAAATGCAGAATTAATTTGTGGTTTGAGAGCAGCTCTTTCATCCCGGTGGCAGGCGGTTCGCTGCGCAGGCAGACTTCTGACCACAGGCATCCAGATGTTCGCATTCAACAAATAACTTCTGACCAAGCCAGCCCAATTTGCAGCAGGCAGCCTGTCAAAAGAGGGGTGGGAAGGAACGTTCTGCTCTCTGTTTGCCTGGGATTTCCCAGGGACAGAGTAGCAACAGAAGGAAAACCAAACCCCACAGGCTGGGAACGCGCCGCACGCCCGACTGCGTGCCAAAAGCTCGATGGGGAAACACTGCTAGACAATGAGGTGTGGGCTAGAGCTGGGTTTAGTCTCTCTGTTGCCCTGACTGGGAAGTTCCTCCTTGTTTTGCCAACTGCTTTGCAGCAGGATGCAGGCAGACCCCACAAGAAGTAGTCCTTTTGCAGGGGATGCTCCCTCTGCCCCATTTCTCTTCTCTCTCTTCTTTCTTACTGTTGAAATCGGTCATCGGTTTTGTTTGCCTTTCCTCCTTCCTGCTTCCTCTCTTCCTTCTCTTTTCTTTTTTAACTTTAAACACTCCTCATGAAGTGACTCAACAGAAGGGGGCATCCAAAGTGGCTTCCACGCTGGGCGAGATGGTTGGTGAAAGGCTGCAAGGCCACCTCAGCTGGAGCTCCTTGCTTTGCACAGGGCTGTGTAAGTCTCTCTGTTCTCCTGCATGTCCTTCCACGGCCACCAGGCCTTGTCTGTAGCAGGAGGGAAAAGATCTGCATGTTCTGAAAGCTTGGGAAAGGTGAGATGCAGGGTGAGCATTCACACCTTCTGCAGGAGGTGGAGGAGAGCTGAGCTCCTCATTCCCACCACTCCATCAACTGCAGAGGGAAATGGAGCTGATGGCTGAGGCACCACTGACTCCTGTGGCTGGATCCTGTCTTACTGGGGATGATTTTAAACCCTAAATGCTCACTAAGCTTGCTCCCATGAGTGTTGAAGCCATGTTCTCTAAACTGAAATGAATTCTCCATGCTGGGTATCCAAACAGCCCTGCCAGGATGTGTCTCTCTGAAGTCCTAGCCTGGATCAGTGTGAAAACCAAGAAGCTGTGGCACAAGCCTCCAGGGCAGCTGAGAAGGCTTCTGGAGGAGTCAGTGTCAAAGATGAAGGGCTGGAACTGGGGATACAAACACACACATCCTATCTGGCTTACACAATCAATGCCCTCTCTGTGCTGGGTTTTGAGTTGCTTTGAAGTCTGAGAGTGATAGAGAAATGTGGAAGGATTTAGTTTTTTTCTTTTTTTAAAGCTCCATGTAAGATAAATTTGTGATGCACTTAAGCATAATTTCAGGAGCCTTGGCAGAGGAGTTGAAGGGTTTATATGAGCAGCTGAGCAGAGCCCAGGTACAGCTTCTGGAAGACTTTTAAGTGAAGCTCTTCTCATCAGGTTTCTCTTCTTCAATGGAATTCTGTAACCGTTTGTGCTGCAGCTCTGCAGCCATGGCCTGGGGCAGCATGAACAGAGACTGACTGCTGCCGACATACACTAGGGCAGGGCTGGGTGTAGCTGGGTGGGTGCCAAGCCTGCTGAAAGCTTTGGGATGGCCTGCAAGGGAGCTGGAGTGCCCACACTGCTGCACCAGCCCTCCTCTTCCTCTGTGTCCATGTTCCTCCTGTAAAAGGAAGGGCAGCTCAGGCAGCCCTGCAGCTAGGTAGGGTGCTCCTGGCTCTCCAACAGGTGCTGGGTTGGGTTTCTTTTTTCTTCCCTTTATTATTCCCTTTGTTTGCTCAACCTCACCGTGCAGATAATGGATCAACGTGTCCTTTGTTGTCTGCTCTGCCCTGTGTAGTGCAAATGCCCTGGAGTTTTAAAGCTGCAGCTCTGCAGCAGTTTTGCTCTCTCCACATGGCTGCCTGTGATTTGTTGGCCTTAATGTGGAGAGGGTTTTTTTTGATCCCAGTGCTCTGTGTGAGTGCTGCTTGAGTGAGCTGTGCCCTCGAGATCTCACAGGTTGAGAGAGGCAAAAAAGAGCAAGAAGAAAAAGATTTTTTTTTTTTTTCTAACATACAACTCCCCCCCCTGCTTCCCAACCTTTTTCTAGCCTGAGTGAGAAGGCTCAGGTCAGGCAGATGGAGCAGCTCAGTTGAGGTCATGCATGCAGAGTCTGATGCAGAGCTGAGACAAGAGCTCTTTCCTGAGTTCCCAGCACTGTAGCATCCCAGCTGGCATCACTGAAGTATCCCAGACATTAGGAAGTGGCCATGCATGCAGGGCTCTCAACTGTTTGTCTGCCCTTTAGACTCTTCTGGAGGAAAGCAAAGGGAATCAGCCTTTTCTGAAGGCCTCCTGTCCAGCCAAAAGCTGCCACACCAGCACAGATATGCTGGGAGCCTCCTCTCTTCCCCTTCCTCTCCTCCAGCCTTTAGGCTTTTTGGCAGGAGGAAGCCCAAAGGGCAGAAGCTCTTCTGCTACCCAGCTGCTCTTTGCACTGAAGTGGACTGTCTGACTTTGTGATATCTCCAAAATGGGCTCTGGCCCCTCACTCCTGTCCTGCAAGTGTGCCTCAGCTGAGTCCAGGTTAGGCTGAGCTATAGTTGGTGCCTAGATGCCCTTGGCACCCAGCGAGCAGGTGACAACACAACCTGGAGCCCAGTGAAAAATGTCCCCAAGCAGAGCCAGGGCTGGCTTTGGGCAGCAGCAGTGTGCTGAGCCCCAGAGCTTCAGCACAACAAAGGCACCACTTGGCTGGATTCCCCCAGTGAGTCAGGGTTGCTTTGAAGCCCAAGCCAGTTGGGAAGAGCCAGGCTGGCTCCTGGACACCACCTCACCTGCCCTCCTCTTTCCCCTAGGTGTTTCTGCATAAATACAAGAGCAAAGAGGAGGAAGACGCAGCTCGACTGGACAAGAAATCAGCCTTCTCCAAAGGCCACCTTCCCAGCCAGAAGCTGCCTTACCAGAATGGACACGCTGGGAACCTCTTCTCTTCCTCCTCTTCCTCCTCCTCTTCCTCCTCCCCCTCCTCTCCCCCAGCCGCCGGCTCGGCTCTGTGCGTCAGCTCCTCCTGCGACGTCTCGCTGATGATGATGGTGGGAGAGCCAGACTCAGTGGCTCCTGGCCGAGGGATCTGCTTGGACCTGGCTATTCTGGACAGTGCTTTCCTCCTCTCTCAGGTCGTCCCCTCCCTCTTCATGGGGTCCATCGTCCAGTTTACGCAGTCAGTGACTGCCTACATGGTGTCAGCTGCTGCCTTCGGCCTGGTGGCCATTTACTTTGCAACCAAAGTTGTCTTTGATAAGAGCGACATGGCCAAGTGCTCAGTGTGATGTGGGGGGCAGGAGGGCAGCACGTGGCAAAAGGAGGTGTGTGGGTATGGGTGTGTGTGTGACTGTGTGTTCACAGGGCCACTCCTGTGGCACCTGCTGTCCCCACGCTGCTGCTGTAGCCCTGCTGGGGTAGTTGTGGGGCTGGGAGCAGGAGAGGTGCAGCAGGGCTCATCTCAGGTGTAAATAGGAGGCATTGGGGGGCATTGCTCTTTGAGCCATCAGTGCTTTCCAGAGGTGCCTTGGTCAAAAGAGAGCACTGCACAGCCAGCACCAAAGGGGTTGTACAGGGGGCAGAGAGGAAATAGACTTTTCCTTTGCTGACAAGGTGAGGTTTCTGACCAAAGGAGAGAAGAGATCCTTGGCTCTCCTGTTTTCCAGAGGAGGGAAGAGATCCTTGGCTCTCCTGTTTTCCAGAGGAGGGAAGAGATCCTTGGCTCTCCTGTTTTCCAGAGGAGAGAAGAGATCCTTGGCTCTCCTGTTTTCCAGTGAAGCTGTGTGTGGTTTTGGTTTTTTTTTTCTTTTTTTTTTTTTTTAATTCAACTTCTTGAGCAATACTTCTGCAAATAGGACACTGGGAGGAGATTTCCTTTGAAGAGAGTGTGTGGCTAAAGTTTGGCCAGGGAGCAAAGAGGGTGTATGTATGTGTGCACACAGGCTGCCATCCTTCCCCACCTCTGTTCTGGCTGGGAGAAACCGTTGAGGAGCAGAGTTACTACGTCTTGTTTTGGAAAAACAAGGTTAGGCCCAGCTCCAAGAGGTGACTTACCTTTTACCTATGCACCAGGTTGCATCAGATGGAAAGGGCTTCTTCACATTTCTCTTCTTTGAATGCTTGTTTTTAGCTTGCCTCACACAGTTCTCAGTAACTCCTGACCTGTCCCTCCTCGGAACTCTTGCCTGCTCCCTCCCCTGGCAGACACTTGTGCCTCTTCCACACCTGGCCCCTGAAAGATGCTGCCATATCACGAAGCAAATCTCTTCTCAGAGGGCTGTCAGTGCTGTGACAATGAAGTCATGATCCTTGAGGTCCCTTCCAACCTGGCATTCTATAAGTGGAACAGGAGCAGCTCCCCTCCAAGGTTACCAGGGCCTGAGGTCTCTGCTGCAGTAGGTACCTAGAGCTGGTGACTGGCTCTGTTTGCCCTCAAACATGTGTCCCCAAAGCAACCTTCTAAAGCAGCCTTCTCCTTCCAGCCAGAAAAACTTCTGCTGTGTTTGTAGACTGGCAGGAGGGCACCTTGCAGAACATCTGCAACCTGGCATGGTGGCTGAGTGAACAGAGTGCCCAGATGCTGCAAACAGCAAAAGAGGAGGCAGGCAGGACAGAATGTGCCAACAGCCACCCTGGCAGCTGCTGACAGAGCAGGCTAAGCCTAGTTCTTGGTGTGCTGGGCAAAAGGAGGAGGAGGGCAGGAACTCTTGATGCTGTTGTGCCTGTGGTTTGCTGATCCAGGTTATGTGTTTTGTTTGGGCTCCTTTAAATTTGTTTGGTTTCCAGGTAGGAGTTAAGATTCTTACTGAGGCACAACAGAACAGGTAACTGTTCAAAGTAAAGCAAAGTGCCTCTTGCTCACCTAGCTCTGAGTGGCCCCAGTGCTCCTGGCTTTATTCCCAAGCACATTTGAGTCACCTTCCACTGGTGGAAGAGTGGCTGCAGCTCCAAGTCTTCCTGGCCAGTCCCATTCCCAATACAAGTGAACCAGCTGGAATAATTCTGCTGGTGGCAGGTTTCTGCCAAGGAGGAGTCAAGGTCCTGGGCATGAGACGTTGAAATGATCCAAACTCTGCCCACATTGTGTAGAGGGAAAGCATTAATGGGTCCTTTGGAGCCTGCATGAGAAGTTCACCAGCCCTTAACTTGGCCTGGTGTAAATGAAGTGTTTGTGACCAACTTCTGCAGAGGTGTGTGGGTAGTGAGATGCCCTCTCGAGGTTCTGCTGAAGGGCAGTGTTGCTATTTTTGCAAGGTCCTGTCAGACTGTTCCTTGGCATGGAAGCGAGGTCACTCCCCTGCTGTCTGCAGATGGGTCCTTGGAGGGCTTCTCCTAAGCTTTTTTAGACGTTTCTTTCCCGTAAAGGGTCACTGCTTTTGTTTTATTTCTTCTCCAATTATACGTCTGCCAACCTCCCTTTCCCACTGCAAGGTTTGTGTGCTGAAACGCAGCTGGTCTGGGGATGGATTTGGCAGCTGCTTAGCCACATACAGGAAGGATTTTTTTTAGGTCCGTGCTCCCTACCCTGGTCTCTGTCCTCTTCAGGGGGAAGTCTTTAAGGCCAAACGTTGCCACCAAGGGTGAGATGTTTCTTGGCTTGATGCTCCTAGTGATCAGTAACCTCCTACCTGAGATTTTTCCAAACAGGTCCCTAGCTGAGTGCTGAAGAATCCTTTAATTGTATTTTTAATGGTGGGGAACCTTCACACACGGAGCCTGCTCCAATTCCAAGTGCTTTTGATAATTGAAGTGCCTAAAGAGTGCTTCCACACCAAACTTCAGGCATAGGGGGCGGATGGTAAAATGCTTCACTACAGACATCCGAGTGATAAGGCAGCAAGCTGGAGGGGGAGAGAGCCTTGGTTTGGAACATGAAGGAAGGCATGTCCTGGTGAAGGTGAGCACACCCCTCACACGCTGTCACTGGCAGACCCCATGTGAACATGGAAATCTCTCCAGGACTTGACCACACTGCACAGCTTAGAGGGGTACAAGCTCTTCAGAGGCAGCTTCCATGAGCTTTTCTGTTTCAGGCAGTAGCTGCACTTCTGCTTTCTTCTCCTGGGTGAATCGTGCTGGCCTCTCCTTGCCTTCGGTGAAGGGGAGGGTTTGAGTGTTGCAGAAAGGAGGACGGGGAATGGCTTACATGCTGTGAGAATGGTGTGAATCTCGAGGTCAGGGAAAGGATGTCTGGATGCTGTTTGTTCTTTGGAGACCGTATGCTGTCTGCGAGGTGTTCGTGGTTAATTTATTCAGTAGAGTAAATATTTTGTATACGACGTCAGAGGAAGGCTTATTATAAATTTATATGAAAATTAAAGGTGTGGAAATGGGACGAGGAGGTGTCTGGTGCTCAATGCGCTGCGAGGCCGCTGGGTGGCGCCATAACAGCGGCAGGGTGGGGCTGGAACTGGATGGCGCGGTGCGGGCGTGGGCGTGGCCGGAATTGAAGGGGCGGGGACAGGGGAGAGGCCGGGACGGTTGGGCGGGGTTAAGGGCGAGGTCAATGATAAATGGGGTGAGGTCTACTATGGAGGGGTGGAGCAGAGGGTGTAGGGGAAGGGCCTAGGGGCGGGGTCAGGGTTGATTGGCAGGGTCGGCTGTGGATGGGCGGTAGCGACTATTTATAGGCGGGGCTAGAGGCGTGGCAGACTATATAGGCGCGGTCCGGTGTGTGGGTGGAGCCGTGGGTGTGGCGTAAGTTGGGGGGCGGGGCCAGGAGCGTGCTGGTGCGCGGAAGGTGCCTGGCGGAGACTTGCAGATGTGTCCTGGGTCGTTACCGAGCCTCACCCTGCGCCTCGGCACCTTCTGAGCACAACTGTGTGCTGCGGAGGGGCTGCCCAGCACCGCCTGAGGAAGGGGCTAATTCTGCCCCTACCGAGGGGACCGGGAGGTGCGGAGTCGCCTCTTGTTACCCGTCCTCGACTTTAACGAGCTCCTCTGTGTACGTCCCGCTGGCTCCACCAGGTGTTGTGCAAAGCCAGAGGGAGAACTGCGCCCTGTGCTTATCCCCGGGGGCTTGGTGAGGTGGTGAATCCAAAGCTCTAAACCACTTCCCTCAGCTTCTCATCCACGCAGCTTTTAAAGCCCTTCGGGGGTGGTGATTCAAGTTAAAGGCTGTGAAACAGACACAGAGTAAGTGACACCCGGAGTCAGGGGAACAGCCACCGACTGCCTTTCCCGAATGACCACAATACCTTCATTGTCAGGGTAGGGGTTTTTTGGTTTGTTTTGGGGTTTCCAACACGAAGTCTTACTCCGGTCCAGGAGTTTTGGTTCAGGCTCAAAAGCAAAGAAATTGCTCTCACTTTTTTTTGGCTTCCCCAGGGCTTGCTGTGGTCGACAAGAGCATGCTCCAGTCTCTTCTGTACAGATTACAGCCAGAACCTCCCTTTTTACCTCTGAGGGTCTCAGAATCGTCTTTCTGTTTGGAAATATTTAACCTCAGACTATTGTCACCACCATGCAAGGGGGGGTGGGAGAGGTGAGGTAAACATAGCTCCTTTGCCTGCATGTTTGCCCCGTGCTGGGGCCAGAACAGTTGGCTTTGTTACCCCCATGCTTTTATCCATCACAAGATGTGTGGCTCCTGTGATGCCACACATTTTAGAGTGACCCTGTGCTGCTGGAAAGCCACCACTGCTGGCAGAAGATGCTCCTTGCGAGCTCTTCTCCTCCGTGGGGTTCGGTGGGGCTCAGCCTATGCTGCCAGGTGCAGCTCCAAGGTCGACCTCAAGCAGAAGTACTCCCTTAGGGAGCCACAAGATTCCTGCAAAGCTCTGGTGAGGACAGAAGGACCTCGTGGATCTCTTCATCGCAGCAGCAGCAGCACCTGAACGCTATGGACCCTGCCAAGCCCTTTCGTCCCGAAGTGAAAACCTGCTCCCAACTGGATGCCAGCTGCCTCCTTCAAGGACTCCACTGTTTATTCCTGATACGTTGAAGGAATTTGGACTGCTTCCAGCACAAATTAACAGGGAAACGCTGGCAAACAGCAGCAGGGTCCGAAGGGGCTCCTGATGGACCAGCTCCAGCAGTCAGACCGAGGACAGACCCTGCCGTTCTGTGTGCCCTTGGCCGTGCCCGTACCCGTGCCGTGCCCGGTGCTGATCGGCGGCCGGAGCCGAGCCCGGGGCGGAGCGGAACGGGCCGGGATCCGCCCCCGTGCTGTGGAGACCGTGGTGCCAGCATGGACCGGAGCCCGGTAAGGGGGTACGGGGGGCACGGAGAGGGACACCCGCTCTGCAGCGCTCCCCGGGAGGATGCCCTACAGAGAGGTGGCTCAGGTCTGGGGGCAAGGGCGGCTTGGGGCAAGGGGTGAGCTTTTGCCTTCCTTTCCCACCCTGGGACGAAGGAAGCTGCTGGGGGTATCCAACCTGTGCCTGGCTCTGCTTCCCGCGGTGGGGTTGGGGGGCAGTAGTTGTGCCAGGCTTTGCCCACACTCGCTTGTCCTTGGCCAGGTGGAAGGGTGAGGCATCCTGGTATTGCTGAGAGATCTGCTACACGTGGCCCTGGTCACATCTGGCTTTTTTTTAGCATGTTGTAGTTAGAATCATAGACTCATAGAATGGTTTTGGTTGGAAAAGAACTCTAAGATCATCCAGTCCAACCATTCTCTAATTCTGCCAAGCCTGGTGCTAAACCATGGCACTCAGCACCACATCTCTGTGTTTCTGAAGCCCCTTCAGTGATGGGGATTCAATCATCTCCCTGGGTAACCTGTTCCAGGGCTTGACAACTCTCTCAGTGAAGAACTTTCCTCTAATATCCAACCTAAACTTCCCCCGGTGCAATTTCCAGCCATTTCCCCTTGTCCTATCACTTCTTACTAGGGAGAAGAGACCAACCCCCACCTGGCTCTGGCTCCAACCTCTTTTCAGGGAGTTGTAGAAAGCCAGAAGGTCTCCCCTCAGCCTTCTTTTCTCCAGACTAAACACCCCCAGTCCCCTTAGCTACTCCCCACCAGGCTGTTCTCCAGACAACTTTCAGTTGCCCTGAGAGGCTGTGTGAGGCTGGGTTTTGCAGGACCTCCCCACTCTGCCCTGGGTCTATTCACAGCTCTGAGGAGGTTACAGGTTTGTGTTTAGTCACAGGAGGAGAGTCGTAACCTGGGCTGAGTTCCCAGCTCCTGCTTGTTGGCTGACCTTGAGCAAATCACTTTTTCTCCCTGCGCTCAAACTGCACATCTGCAGATTTCATACAGTAACGGAGTCCTCTGGGGGATCTGGGGAAGGAGGAATAGCAAAGTGGAGCTGGGAAGTGACATTGGCCTTATCTCACAATAGGCTTCCCTGAAGGGCAGCTCCAGGTCCTTGCTTTCCTGCAGTAGCTGATCTGGGATGACAGCAGTGTTGATGTGCTGCAGAACAGCCTTGGATTGGCAAGGCACTGACATCTGCCACAGGTATCTGCGACGTCTGGAGGACACCACCAGCTCACACATTTCTCCTTAGCATCACTCTGTAAGGTAGGATTGTTACTGTTGCCTCCATTTGGATGGGAAACTGAGGACCAGAGCTGACCTAAGGTTCCTCAAGACCTTGCGAACCTCTCCTTAGTCCCAGGACAGCAGCTTAGCCACCAGACCTTCCTGCACTCTGGTTGTGCTTTTCCTTGTGGTGTTAGTTCAATGAAATTCTTCACTCTCCTCTTCCCCAGGGAGGAACCTGACATTCTATGATTCTGTGAACCCAGCTTTTTGCAGTCTCTTGGGGTCCTGCATAAGAAAATGGTTAGAGTCTGGGGTGGGTTTTTTGAGCAGAAGACTTTTTAAAAAGGCCACTGACTAGTTTTGATGCTTCCTTTCTAAGGCACAGTTCATTTTAGTCAGAGTTTGAAGTTTTCTTGCTTTTTAATTTGGAAATAACCTTGGTGGTGTCCTTTTGCAGATGAATGAAGACTTCCCCAGCCTCAAGAGGCCCAGCTGAGCTCTTGCAGAGCTTTCTGATCCAGCTGAGCCAAGGGTTTTGTGTGGGCAGAGGACGTGAGTCAACAAATGGTCTCTGTGAGTTGCCAGGAGCTGCTACCCTCCTTGACCAGCTCTTCCCTGCTAGAGAGCTCTGCTGGTGTTCTGCAACGTGACATGCCACCATCTCTTCTGCCAGAGCATGGCAGTGAAAGGGCATCCAGCCACCAAGAAGGCTCTGACCATCTCCTTGCAGGCAGCAGTTCCTCTGAAGTCAGCTCACTCCCCTTGTCTAGGGCAAAGGGGGAAGACACAGTAGCCCAAATCACCCTCTGCGAGGCTCACCTCAGGCTGCCTGACTTCTGCAGCAGCCTCTCCCAGGACTTCATTCCCACCCTGGAGGAGATTGAAGAGTTCCTAAGGGAGAAAGCTGAGTTCCTGAAAGATGAAGCAAGTGTGCTTCACCCAGATGGAGAGAAGGACGAGCTCGAATCTGAGATCAGCTTAGGCAGCACTGAACCACAGCTTATCTCCAGGGTGCTTCAAGAAGATGTCTCAAATATTTCTCAGCCTGGTGGGACAGCTGATGGCAGTGAGCAGGCAGAAGCCACTGGCAGCATCCCTGTTGTCCTCCAAATCCAGCCTCTCCAGGTGGACAGCAGCAACCCACTGGCACAGAGTGGCATCAAGGTGACCCAGCTGGTTATCAGCTTGCAGGGCCAAAACCTCTCCCTCCTCCCTCAGCTCCAGCCCCCACAGACCATCATGGACCAAAAATACATCAAAATTGCCCCACTGCCAGTCACCACAGGACCAGGGGTGCAGGAGGAGGTACAAGAGGTGGAGGCAAAGCCCAAGGACCACAAAGCTGCCCCGACTCTGGCCCGTGCCCATCGCTGCTCTCACCCAGGCTGTGGCAAGATGTACACCAAGAGCTCCCACCTCAAGGCTCACTTCCGGCGGCACACCGGCGAGAAGCCCTACACCTGTGCCTGGCCCAACTGTGGCTGGAGGTAAGAGGGAGCTCTCTGCCCCTGCCAAGCACCTCCCTCTGCTTGCCAAGACACAAGGGAGCTCTTGCAGGGTTGGCTGAGTATGAGCCACTGCGTGTCCAGGTGGCCAAGAAGGTGGCATCCTAGCCTGGATCAGCAATGGTGCAGGACCAGGGATGCGATGGGTTTAACTAGAAGAGATTGAAACTGGATGTTAGGAGGAAGTTCTTTACAGTGAGGGTGGTGAGACACTGGCACAGGTTGCCCAGGGAGGTTGTGGAGCACAGAATCACAGAATGTGATCTTTGAGCCACACCCTCCCTGGAGGTGTTCAAGGCCAGGCTGGATGAGGCCTTGAGTGACCTGTGCTAGTGGGAGGTGTCCCTGCTTATGGCAGGGGGTTGGAACTGGATGATCCTTGAGATCCCTTCCAACCTTACCATTCTATGATTCTATGCAGTTGTCCCTCTGTGCTTGGCACTGGTAGGGACACACCATGAATACTGGGTTCTTTTTTGGGCTCCTTGCTTCAAAAAGGACATTGAGGAGCTGGAAATTGTCCAGAGAAGGGCAACAAAGCTGGTGAAGGGGCTGGAGAACAGGGCTGGGGAGGAGCAGCTGAGGGAGCTGGGGAGGTTAGCATGGAGGAGAGACCTTCAGGCTCTCTACAACTCCCTGAAAGGAGGTCAAAGAAAGGTTGGAGTTGGTCTCTTCTTCCTAGTAACAAGTGATAGGACAAGAGGAAATGGCCTCAAGTTGCCCCGGGGGAGGTTCAGGTTGGACATGAGGAAAAATTTCTTCCCTAAAAGGGCCCTCAAGCTCTAGAACAGGTTGCCCAGCATAACAGTGGAGTCACCATCCCTGGAGGGATTTAAAAGCTGTGTACATGTGGTGCAAAGGGACATAGTTTAGCACCAGACTTGGTAGAATTAGAAATGGTTGGACCTAATGATCTGAAAGGTCTTTTCCAACCAAAATGATTCCATGATTCTGAATTCAGGTGCGTGCTGGCTTCTGCCTCGGGGTGGTGAAACTCTGCAAGGTGTGAGAACAGATTGTGGACACCTCATCCCTGGATGTGTTTAAGACCATGCTGGATGAGGCCTTGGGCAGCTGAGTCTAGTGGAGAATGTCCCTGCCCACGGCTGGGAGGTCGGAGGGGACGATCTCTGAGATCCCTTCCAACCGAAGCCATTCTGTGACCTGTCTCTGGTCACCCCAAGAGGCTGTGGCAGTCAGACCTCAGCTTCCCACGTGCCAAGGTCCTCACACTCCCTATCCTCTACCAGCAAAGGCTGGATCCCACCACGCTTCCCTTCTCCCGCAGGTTCTCCCGCTCGGACGAGCTGTCCCGCCACAAGCGCTCCCACTCCGGTGTCAAGCCCTACCAGTGTGCTGCCTGCCAGAAGAAGTTTGCCCGCAGTGACCATTTGGCCAAGCACATGAAGATCCACAGAGACCAGCCCTATGACTAGTGGACACACCAGGGTGGCAGCAGAAGTTAAGTCCTGCTTGCTCAGCCTTGCAAGGCTGGGTGCAGGAGGCTCCAAAGACAGGCAACTGCCATAAACTCCACTGTGCTAACCAAGAGGGGAAATGACTCCAAGGGATTTCAGGAGATCATAGAATCATACAATGGTAAGGTTGGAAGGGACCTCAAGGATCAGCCAGTTCCAACCCCCTGCCATAGGCAGGGACACCTCCCACTAGTACAGGTCACTCAAGGCCTCATCCAACCTGGCCTTGAACCCCTCCAGGGAAGGAGCAGCCACAACCTCCCTGGGCAACCTGTGCCAGTGTCTCACCACCCTCACTGTAAAGAACTTCCTCCTAACATCCAGTTTCAATCTTCCCTCTCCCAGTTTAAACCCATTGCCCCTAGTCCTGTCATTCCAGGGTGGTACCTCTGCCCAAGGATGAGCTATGTCTCTGGTTCTGCTGTCCCTCTCTTAAATACAGGTGATGGAATCATAGAATGGTTTAGGTTAGAAGGGACTTCAAAGCTCAGCCAGTTCCAAACCCCCTGCCATAGGCAGGGACACCTCCCACTAGAACAGGTCACTCAAGACTTCATCCAACCTGGCCTTGAACAACTTCAGGGAGGTTGTNCTCCCAGCCTGTCCTCACAGCAGAGCTGCTGCAGCCCTCTGAGCATTGTCGTGACCTCTTCTGGACTGGCTCAAACAGTTCCATGTCCTTCTTGTGTTGGGGCCTCCAGAACTGCACACAGTCCAAGACTGTAGACAGGAAACCTGAGTTAATTCAGGGTGAGTGTGAGTGTAGGGAGGGGGATGGGCTAGAAGGTAGAAGGACCTTTACAAGCTCCTTTAGTACAGCTTGGAGGTGTCACCTGCCTCCTGTAGTGTGATAGGTAAGAACTGGCCCACAGCTCTTCATCCCCTGGGCTGTTACAGTCCAGCACCTCAAGCAGTCCAGCAGCATTTTGGAGACAGCCCAAGAGGATTTGTCCTGGCTGGAGTCACTCAGAAACCCACGTGCAGGAGCCCACCTGGCAGAGTGGCATCCAGGCAGGACAATGGGTGGATGGGTGGGTGGGTGGATGGATGAGCAGGCAAGTGGATGGATGGGTGGGTGGGTGGATGAGTAGATGGATGGATGGGTGGATGAGTGGATAGATGGATGGGTGGATGCGTGGATGGATGGGGGAGGGGGAGTGGATGGATGGATGGGGGAGGGGGAGTGGATGGATGGATGGATAGGGGGGGTGGATGGATGG
>WBNM01040891.1:54821-81168 GCA_013399055.1 Ramphastos sulfuratus
AGGGAGGTGAGGGGGGGTGGGGGGTGATGGTGTGTGGTCAGCTATGCCTTTTCATGTGGTTTGATCCAGCAGCTGGGCAGTGGTACAGGAAGGGCTTATCCTTCTCTGCTTCCCTGGAAAATCCACCCAGATAAAGCCTTGTTTGGTTCAGCACATCTGTGGGGAGGGGGAAATCAGAGATAGGTTTTGCCCTCCCTGGCTCTGTGCTCGCTTTGGGGAACGTTGCTTTTTCTCTCTGCCAGTTGCACCAATTTCTCCTCAGGTGCAGCTTCACAGCTCCTTGTTATGAGAGCTGAGGCTGCTGCAGCCTCCTCCTCACCTCTTCTGCTCCCCAGCTGGGGCTGTCTGCCCCAGGCAGCAGGCTCTGAAGTGTCTCTCGTGTCCAGAGAAGGNTGTAGATAACACAGCTGGGAACTAGTTTGGCAACAGTTGTGTAATAAGCAGAGATCCTTTGTGTGCAGCTTTAGGGCTTAACTTCCACAAGCATCTGAAAACAGCTCCCAGCCTACCTGAGTCAGTGGAGAGCAGCCCTTCTCCCACTCCCTTTCCCATTCCCTTTCTCCCACTGCATTGTGTAGGGAATTTCTCATGCAATTGGAGCATTCTGCTGCTTCCTCTGGGGTGTCCCTTTGAGTATTAACAGCTGCTGTGTGATCTGGGCACTGCATTTTCTGTTTGGTGAAGGATTTAACTCTGGAGCATTTCCTACTGATTTAACTGATTTCCAGATTTAACTCTGGAGCCTGTGGTTGGCTGCTGACAAGCTCTGGGCTGGAGGAGGCCAAGGGGAGACCTCATTTCTCTCTCCAGCTCCATGGAAGGAGGTTGTAGTGAGGTGGGGTTGGTCTCTTCTCCCTAGTGTGAGGTGATAGGATGAGAGGAAATTACCTGAAATTGTGCCAGGGCAGGTTTGGGTTGGGTATTAGGAAAAAATCTTTGACTGTAAGAGTGGTCAGGGATTGGAACAGGCTGCCCAGGGAGGTGGTGGAGTCCCCATCCCTTGAGGTGCTCATGGCACTTTGGGACATGGCTTATTGGTGCTGGGTTGGTGGTTGGACTCAATGATCCTGGAGGTGTTTTCCAAATGAAACAGTTCTATGATTGCATGAAATATCTCCTGGGGGAGTGGAGATGGAGGCTCATGGACTGGATTAGCCACCCTGTGCCTGCTCAACTTCCCCTCTCCCTCTTATCTTGCCTGGTCCTTGAGGCTGGGGCTCTTGCACAATAGACTGACACAAGAAGGCTTTGAACCCAGCAGAGATTTGTGGCTTTTGGGGAGCAGCAGCAACCACCACAGCAGAGGCAGAGCTGCTCTCTGCAGAGGAAACCTGGAGAACTGAAAAGCTGAGTGCACAAAAAGGTTGAGAAATACAAAATCAGTGGCAGCTTGGGCAGGAAAGAACACGAGGAAGAGAACTGAGTTACTTCACCTTCTTGAAGGTGCTCCTTTAGCTTCAGCAAAGGCATCTGGTGTTTGTGGGCCCTCTTCTGTGCCTTGTGATACTCCATGACCATCCTGCAGCATCTTTGGGACCTTTGTGAAGCGAGGACCTCCCACAGGAGCAAAGTGCCAGCACATCCTGGGGTGCTGGAGGTGGTACCTCTAGAAAGGGCATTGTGTCTGCGTGGGTTGTGAGCAGGGTGGGAAGCTGCTCTGAGCCCAAGCCACAGCAGACTCCCTGCCATAAGCTTGTCAGTTGATGACTAGCACCATCTAGGCCTCCATAGCAAACCAGCACTGGTGCCCACCTCTTGGTAGAGCTTCTGTAGGGTCAGGGAGTGGTTGGCAGCCCCAGAACCAGACTGTCCCACTGCCCACCCCTGCTGCTGCTTGGCTCCTGCTGTCCAGCAACTCAGCTTTGGCACAGGGCACTTGCAGTGAGTGGGGGTCTTGCCTTCCCCCTCTTTTCCCACCAAGAGCTGTGCTGCAAGGCACCAACATTGGCAGCTGAAGCCTCAGTGACCCAAGAGGCTGTTGGACATTAAGGATTCCTGCAAGCATCTCAAAGGGGAGGAAAAAAGGAGAGAGGGCAGTGCCTGGAGTTTGGTTGGGAAATTTCCCAACCAGCCAAGTTAGCTTGATCTAGAGACAAAATTTCCCCCTGAGAGCACAGCCTCCTGCTAACGAGGCACAAAACCTCTCCAAGCTGTTCTGCTTATTCCACTCCTTGTAGATTCCCAGACCTGTTGCAAAGCTCAGTCGTGGAGTTGGGAGCTGCAGGAAAGTAGCACCTCTGTGCTCAGGAGCAAGGCCTCATTGGGCTCTCATTAGCTGTTGCACAACTTTGTGGCTCTCCCTGTGCCTCCCTCCTCCCTCCTGACACCCTCTCAAGCCAACCAGTAGTTGATGGCCAAGTCAGAGCCTTGCAGTAAGCTCTTTTTTGATAACTCAGAGCCTTCAGAAATCTCTGCCCTGTGTTTTCCTAGAACTGACTTTGTCCTTGCCTCAGAACCTGCAGCATCTCTTTCTAGGTGCCAGCATCTGATTAACCTTCACCTTAAATTCCAACTGAAATGTGTTTGTGTGACCTTTTTTTTCCTCCCCTGCTGCCTCTTTAAAATGCTTTTGTGTGTGATGTCTTTACACATCAGATTTTTTTCCAGACCCTGCCTTGCTGCTTGCTTGCTTATTTTTTTTTTTTCTTCCACCCTTTTGTCTGTCCTATATTTTCCTCCCTTGTGATGTTGTCTAAGATAGGAACAAGCCCACGTTGCTTTGCAAACCCACGGCAGGGAAAGAGGAACAAAGTAGAGAGTTCCACAAAGTGGGAAATGTATTATCCCTCTAAAAAAAAAAAAGACACTTTGTTCCTCAGGGGAGTTACTCCAGCTGTAACTGAAGGCCCTAAAGTCCTCTGGATGGAGAGGAGGAGACTTCTGTGTGCTGTCCTACTCCCACAGCAGCCTGTGGTGTCTTTTGGGTTCAGCCTGAATGGCTTTTGTGTCCTGAGTGCTGAGGAAATGTGGGATTTTGGGGTGTGCTGTTGGATCTGGCTGGTGGTAAGTGGAGACAAAGCCAGCCAAGGACCTGGAGTTGTGCTTGGAGATGGAGCTCTGCTGTTTGCCTTGCAAAACATGTTTGAACCCCACCTGAGTCTGTTTTGTGTTGAAACCCCAGGTTTGTGTTCCTATGTCTTGTGAAATGTTCCTTCTGGAAGCTGTCTCCATATTATAGGTCATAGAATGGCTTGAGTTGGAAGGGACCTTAAAGACCATCTAGTTCCAAGCCCCCTGTCACAGGCAGGGACACCTCCCACTAGGTCCTCATACAGTTTTAAATGAGCACCTGAAGCTGGAGTTGCTGCATGAAAGAAATAAGCTGCTGAGAACAGAGCTGTGGATCACCAGATGGGAGAACAGAGATGGCAGCATCTTAAACCTGCAGTTGCCCAATTTCACACCCATTGGGCATGCAGACAGGAGCCACCCAGTCCATCACTCACCACATGCCCAGAGAGCTCTGTCCTCAGCATCACCACCCCTCAAGATGAAAGACCACTACAAGTTAGGTCCTGTTGGAACAGGGCTGCTTTGCAAGTAAGTGATGCTTGGTGCCAGACGAGGAGAAACTCAAAAGGAATGGTGTGGTGTGCACCAGCCCTGGATGGAGGTTGGTCATCAGCACACAGGCTGCAGGAGCTCTTGGAGAAAGCAGATGGTTGCAGGAGTGCTCCCTGAGCTGTGCAGAGCCAGGTGCTGGCCCCTTCCCAAACAAATGGCTTTAGCTCTGTTTGAGGTGCACACATGGAGCTGTTGACACACCTCCCACGTGTGACTCTGCAGGAAGAGTCTGAGGGAGCAGAGACCTTTTCTTTACAACCCTCTTTGGGTTCTCATTTGGTGTGGAAGAAGGGAGAGGTTGGGATGAGCAAGAGAACCAAGAGGTTGGGATGGACACAGGGAAGTGCTTGACCAAAAAGCCTGTGGTGTGTTTGCAAGCCTGGCTTACCTGTGGAGTGTTACCACACCTGAGTCATCTGCAGCACAGCTCAGGTGGAGGTGAGCAGGCTGAATGCCATGGGAAAAGAACTTCAGAGCCTTGTTCTGCTCCTGGCTTGAGCATTCCCAATGGAAAAGTGAACCTGGGAACTCAAAGTGCTCTATGGAAGTAACAACTGATGGTTTCCACAGGGGGAAAAGAAAACAGACTCTGACTCTGGGCTTTCAGGGAGAATATTCTTCTCTTTTTTTTCCTCCTTTTTGCTTTCCTTCTCCTCCCTGTCCAGCCTCCCTCACACTTTTTTTTTTTAAAGTGGAGATGGGAGAAACAGAAAACACTCTCTTAACTTCCTTTTTGAATGTGGTAGTTAACACCTGTAAATAAATAAATAATGGTCAGCATGGTTGAAAGCTTCCTTCCCATGTCAGAAAATGTGCTCTGGGGGAAACCCCTGATCAGTCAAAAGACGTTTTGGTTCCCTTCTCTGCTTTTATCTCCTCTCTGATCCCCTGAGACTGTGCAGCAAGTGCTGCTAAAGGCTTATTTAAAGACATTGTGAAATGCAGCATTGGGTTCCTGAGTTTACAAAACTCCTTTCATTTTGCTTGGTTGTTGTCTAGCTCCATGACTGGGACCAGCTGAAGATGACCTGGTAAGGATAGAGAATTTGCCTTCAGAGAAGCAGCATTAATTGTAGCCAGAGCTGCTCAGGCTGCAGTGGGGGCTGAGCCACAACTGGTGCATTTGGAGCTGATGATGCTTCCCAAACACAACTTTACCTGTGGTGCTGTGGCTTGTACCCACCTATTGAGCAGGGATCTGTGAGAAGGCAGCTGGGTGGAATGTGCAGGGGAGACTTTGGACTAAGGCAGCTTAACCTTTTACCAGCATGTGTCTAGGAAACCAAAAGCTGCATGTTTTGGCATGTGCAGTGTTTGACGGTGAAGTGCTGCTTAAATTTGTTTTCTTCTCTGCCAATGGGTGGGAATCTGATGGCAAGGCAGCCAGGGCTGTTTGCTCATGGCAAGGAAGCAGAGGAGAGCTCCCTTCTCAGCTCTCACCTTCTGCTCCTGATGCCTGAGCCAATGGAGAACAACTCTGTTCTCAAGCTGGTATGAAGAGTGAGTTTTTCACAGGTACCTCAGGAGATTGGAGTCAGGTAGGGCTTGGTCTCTTCTCCCTAGTAAGAAGTGACAGGACAAGAGGAAATGGCCTCAAGATATGCCAGGGGAGGTTTAGGTTGGAGATGAGGAACAATTTCTCTCCTGTGAGAGCGGGCAGGTGTTGGAACAGGCTGCCCAGGGAGGTGGTGGAGTCCCCATCCCTGGAGGTGTTAAAAAAACCCCAAACAAACAAACCTGTGGACATGGTTTAGTGGCCAAGGTGGTGTTGGTTTAATGGTTGGACTGGATGATAGAATCATAGAATGGTAAGGTTGGAAGGGTCCTCAAAAATCATCTAGTTCCAACCCCCTGATATAGGCAGGGACACCTCCCACTAGAACAGGTCACTCAAGGCCTCATCCAACCTGGCCTTGAACACCTTCAGGGAGGCTGTGGAGCACAGAATCACCCAATGTGATCTTTGATTCTGTGCTCCACAACCTCCCTGGGCAGCCTGTGCCAGTGTCTCACCACCCTCACTGTAAAAAAACTTCCTCCTCACATCCAGTTTCAATCTCCCCTCTTCCACTTCAAACTCATGACCTTAAAGGGCTTTTCTAACTGAAATGATTCTATGACCTCAGTGCTAAACAACCTGACTGTGGGGACTCAAGTGTGGGCATGGGCTGCTTTAATGAGCTTTGATGTGATTAAAGCTCCTGCAGGCAGCCTGGGGATCGCCTCTCCCTTCTGTTCAGCCTGGCGAGCGTGAAGGCATCGGTGGCTTTGCCACCAGCACGCTGGGCTCGGGTGAGCCATGGAACAGATCCAGGAGCGGGCAACATCCACAAAGTCTTGGCTGAACCCCGTGGACCTCTGCGGGGAATTCATCCAGGTGGATTTTGGGAAACCGAGTGGCTTGGTGCCACCACGTTTCCCAGGCAGAGCACAAGTGCCTGGCAGTGCCTTTCTCCTGGGCAGCGAGGTTTTTGCGTGCCAGTTTCCTAGTTCTAAAGCACAGCAGTGAGCTCCGCTGAGCATACCAGCAGCTGTGCGTGAGGAGTGGCAGTGTTGGGATGTCTCCTGTTGAGCTCCAGGCATCACTTTGCCAAATACCTCCCAGGGTTTGCAGGATTTCTCTATTTGTTTTACAGCTTAAATAGCTCTTGAATGTTTAGAACGTTTTGGGTGCTCTGCAGCTCACTCTAGCCTGAATCCCCTCCCTTTATGTGACTCATGCCCTGCTGTGCCTGGGGCGGGGGGGGGGGGGCTGTGCTGTGCAGCCCCGCTCCCACCGTGGACAGCAGGTTGGGGCTCCGTGTTACAAACGCCTACCGGGAGCTGTCCACGCCTGGCGAGTCCGTTAGGCCGGCGCCGCCGAGCCGAACCGCGGGGCCGGGCCGTGGGCACATGGCTGCGGACGGGCGCTAGGCCCTTGCGCACTACACTTCCCAGCGGGCTTTGCGAGCGGTGGGCAGGCAGCACCGCCCCATTGGCTAGCGGGGCCGGTGATCTGCGTGGGGATTGGTCGCTGTGCGCGAACGCCTCGCGCTCCTGCGGGGCCGTGGGCGGAAGTGTGGGTACGGCGGCCGCGGAGGCTCCGTGGTGTAGGGGCTGGCGCGCTGCGTCCCGCCATGTAACGCACCGCTGCCGCCGTTCTACCCCCTCCCCCCCCCGGCCCCGGCCGCCGCCTCCGCGTCGCTGCCCTTCGCTGCTCGCCTGGCTCCCCCCGCCCGGGATGGGAGCCTGGCGCCCGGCCCGCCGGGGGGGCGCCCGGCCATGAAGGGCGGCGGGGGAGCCGCTCTCAACACCTGCCCGCCGCGACGGGACCGCGACGCCCGAGTATCGGCGGGGTTCCTCCTCGGTGAGTGGGGGCGGTACGGCCCGCTCGCGGCGGCCCGGGCACGGCGGGGTGTCTTCCGGGCCGGGAGCGAACGGGCTCCGTTCTGCGCGGGGGAGGATCTGGAGGGGACCCTGCGGGGGCTGTGGAGGCCCGGGGAGGGGGGAATGGGACGTGGGCTGGGGCCAGCGGTCTCGAAGGGGACTGGCGGCATCTCCGGGAAGTTGCCGCCTCGGGGGCTTCTTTTGGCGGTGCTGCGGGACGTCCCCGTCTCTGGTTGGGGGCGTGTGTTGGTGTGCGGGGGGTCGGTCTGAATGCGGGGCTCGAGTCGTGTCAGGGAGCCGCGAAACGACAGCGCCGACGATGGCTTTGGGAAGAGGGATAACGCTCCCCGGGACTGCGGTCTGCGAGGTGCCCCAAGGCCGTGCCCCGCGTCGTCGTTCCGTGCTGGAGCCGCTTTTGGCGCAGGGATAAAGAAGGGAGAAACCTTCCCCAGGGCCCCCTCGTTCGGGTTTGGGTTGCTCAGGCCGAGCTGTGCCGGGCAGGAGGCTTTGGCTGGAGGAGTTCGCTTCGAGCTGGTACCGCTGGGTGCTGGCTGAGCCTCCTCTCTGTGCTGCTGGGAGATGAGAGGCTGGGATCAAGCGGTTGAGGTTTTTTTGTTGTTGTTGGTGGGTTTTTTTGGTTTTTTTTCCTTTCCTCACTCTGCTACTTGTGTTGGGGTTTGGTGTTTTGTTTTTTTTTTCTTTTCTTTTTTTTGGTTGTTGTTTGTGTCTTTTATATTTTTTTTTTAATCCTTGTGTACTTCGTGTGAAACGGGTGGATTCCTACCCACATCAGTAAGGCCGTGGAGAAGCTATGCAAATGCAAGCTCTTTATTATTTTGCATGCATGCATATCCCCACACGCACACATACGTGTACCTGCGCCTTAATTCCACACTACTTACCTTTATTTTTCGCAGACAAACTTCTCCTAATCCCCATTGTGCAGCTGCCTGGGGCGGGAGGGGAGTGGAATCCAAGGTTCTGGCTTCGTGATTTTGTTTTTTTTTTTTTTTTTAAGTAGCAGCTCCTGAGAAATGCAGGAATGGTTTTTGTAGGCGATCGCTCTGCTCGGTGGGGGCAGAATCCACTCATTAGCATTTCTTTATCTTCATCATACTCAGAACAAACACGAGCCCTGCACCAGGCACAACCTGCCTGCCAAAGCTGTGTGTTCGTGATTTTGATTTTATTTTTATTTTTCCTTTAATTTATATATATATATATTTAACGTTTTTTGTCAGCCTGTTTATTTTTAGGGTCTCAGCGCCTGCCTGTAGAGAAGAGTTGTTCCATCGTCATAGCAACCAGGCTGAGTGTATCCTAAACATTATTAAAGGAAACCTTTTTTACCCCCTCCTTCTTAAATGAGACTTCCTTTTCATCGAGCTGGGATCCACAGAAAACATTTTAACCTTTTGGGTGGTGATGGGGGAGTTTATCCCAGTGGTGTGATGCCAGGGACCTGACCCCCTTGCTCTTCCCCAAGGCTGCTTTTACTTTGTGCCCGTTGAAGCTCACTTAATCTGCTGTTGGTAAACATTTCCCTCAGCCCATTGTGGTTGGCAGATAAGGAGGAAGCAAATATAATCTACTTAGAGAGGATCTTCCATGGAAATAAGTGTTTTTATGGCTTATTTGGAAACAATCACATCAGTGTCAGCAAGGAACTGATCAAGTTTTCATTTTTGAAGTCTGTCATTATCTCTCTTACTCCTAAATCTTTCTCTGTTCTTTTTGGTCTCTTTATAAAAAGAAATGGAAAAGAGAAACTCTCATCACATCTGGATAAGAAGGGGAATGGATTGAAGCTTGAGGAGGGCAGATTAAGACTGGAGATGAGGAAGAAATTCTTGACAGTGAGGCTGGGGAGACACTGGCACAGGTTGCCCAGGGAGATTGTGGAGCACAGAGTCACAGAATGTGATGACATTCTGTGACTCTGTGCTCCACAACCTCCCTGGAGGTGCTCAAAGCCAGATTGAATGAGGCTTTGAGCAGCCTGGACTGGTGGGAAGTATCCCTGCCCATTACAGAGGGGTTGGAACTGGCTGATCTTTAAGGTCCCTTCCAACCCAAACCATTCTATGAATCAAAGCACAGAAAAGCAGACAAATGAGGTCTGCAGGCCCTAAAAGCAGCAGTCCTCCTTAGGCAGGGAGGGAGGATCAGAGTGACTGGAGCAGCTGGAGGAAGTAACAGTGGACTGTGCTTTGAAGTTGCCTTATTGGCTGTGTTCAAACAGATTTAAGGTTTTTCAGTGTCAGGGTGTGCTTGTCAAAACCATCTCGGGTAACAAAGCAAGCACCCTTGTGTCTCTTGTCAGGATTTTTGTCTCCTCTGCTCCCAGCAGCTTGAGTCTTCAGCCATGAGTGTGATGGAATCCTGATGCTGCTGTTCTCCTTCATGGCTTGTTTTGCTCACGCTGAAAAGTTGGAAAGATTAGAAAACACCAATAACAACAACACAAGAAAAAAAAGGAAATCATAGAATCATAGAATGGTTTAGGCTGGAAGGGACCTCAAAGATCATCTAGTTTCAACCCCCCTGCCATAAGCAGGGACAATAACAAGTTAAAAGTGAAAACAATTTGCTTAACCCTCCCCAAAACATTTGCTATCACCTCCATTTCATGTGAAGTAACTGATTTTTTTTTTTTTTTTTCTTGAGCCAAGAACCCCCCCCCAAAATTTATTGCAGCACTTGCTTTAAATAAATAAACCAGTTAAGCTTAGAGTGGGATTAGGCAGTGAAAACTCTGGAGCTGCTCTTATCGTGAGGACATCCTCAGGCATTTCCTTCCAAGGAGCTTCCTGCCTCCTTCTCCTTCAGAACAAGCTGATTTTCCTGACCACTTTGGAAACAAAGGTGCAGGGAATGCCAGAGCCAAGGGGAAGACCTGAATTTATTGAAATCTGAGGTGTTTCTGTGTTGTCATATGTCCCCCCCCCCCACCTTTTTTCCTGATTTTAGTATTTATTAGAGAAGATCTGATTTGATGATTACTTGGAAAGCTTCCAGCCTCTGAATTTTTTTAATGGTGTGTTGCAGATGGAGAAGCCTGCATCTGTAGTTTGATTACTTGTGAGTAGTAACTTTGATTTTCCATGCAGAACAGGCTTTGGGCTGGTAGCTCACCCCACCCCGGGGCTTGTAGCTCACCTGGAAGCTACAAAAGTTGATGGTGATAGCAGTTAAAGTGCTTCTACAAGGCTCTGTGCATCCTGGAAGAGGGTTAAATACCCTCCCATGCTTCCCACCACACTTGCATGTGCCAGTGGCTGGATGCTGGTACCCTGAGGAGGGTGGATTTGGGCTGGGTTTCATCCATGTTGGGCAGGATGGATGAATGTTATCACAGTGATAAGATTCTGAAGGTATTAGTTTAGTGCCAGGAGCTTGAAATTTGCTTGGGAAAGGTTTATTAGTGATGGGATATTTAATGACATCGTTGCTTGATTGTGTGTTGATCAGCACTTAATTAGATCCTTCAGCAGCAGTCTTACATCTTTGTCCCCTTACTGAAATAAAAGGAACAGGGCCCCCCCTTTATTTAGGACACTGAAAAGCTTGAGCTAGCTTTGAAGTTAACCCCCTTTTGAACAAGGACTTGGGTCTGTGACCTCTAAAAACCTCCTTCAACTCAAGTTACTTTGTTGTTTTGTTCTCTTGGAACAGCCACCAAGGCCTTGCATCCTCAGGAATATTGATTGCACAATGCTGCAGGAATCCTTGTCTGCAATTTCCTTCTGGTCACGCACTCCATGGCCATCTTAAACTAGGAGTAAGCCATGGGAATGGGTTTGGACAGGGCAGTCTAAGCTGTTCAGCTTTGACCATGTGTTGGGGTGCTCATGTGTGGTGCACAGGGCAAGTCTGGCTCTTCTGGAGTGGTGTGGTAGTGGTGGGATGAGGAGCAATGGTTTGAAACTGGAGCAGGGGAGATTTAGGTTGGACATCAGGAGGAAGTTCTGCTGGCAAAGGTCACCCCGGGGATGTGGTTGAGGCCCCATCCCGGGAGACATTCAAGATTGATGTGGCCCTCAGCAGCCTGATCTGGTTGGAGGTGTCCCTGATGAGTGGGTTGGACAAGATGACCTTAGAGAGTCCCTCCCAACCCAATGCAAGCTGTGAATCTGTGCTGTTAAGATAATCTGCTGCCCTGCACTATTTAAACTTGAGGTCTCCAAGACCATCTCTGAGCTACCTCTGCTGCCTTTAATGAAGTGTTTGTGATCTGAGAAGAGGTTTCTGTGTCACCCTCTGTGTTTACTTTTGCTGTGTGCTGCTGCCAGGGTCAGATTTTGAGATGTCACTTCTGTAAACACCTGGACAGCTGGAACCGTGCCACTTAAATACATGGGGGCATTGATTTTTGTCCTCACTGCAGGATGCCTCTGTGACATCCTTTCTTTTCCTCTGCACCATGTTTTGTGGCTTCTGACAAGGCTGTAGACCTGCCTGCTTTATCCAGACCCATCTGCAGAAGTCATCAAGCTGCAGATGCTTTATAAGAGGCTGTTGGAACAAATCGAGGCTAAAGATGATCAGAGCTGTTCTTGATGTTGAGTCATAGACTGGTAAGGTTGGAAGTGACCTGAAAGATCATAGAATCATAAAATCATAGACTGGTAAGGTTGGAAGGGACCTNCAAAGTCAAAGCACAGCAAATCTGCCAGAAGACCTTGAGGGGTGGGGAGTTGGGGCAGACACCATCCCCACAACCCTTCCTTTGCCACCACCTTGGGGCCTGGCTGTTTGCCTTGCTGGGGCCGTGGTGAGGTGTCCCTCTGCTTTCTGGGCACCGAGGGGTGAACGCTGGGGTTTGTTTTGTGGCAGGAGGTGTAGCTGCTGGCCGGGGAGAGGTGCCCACATGCCACTTCCTAACCCATTCTCCGGTCTGCTGTGCCGCCCAGTGATTGCACACCCTCCTTCCACAGGAGACAGCAAAGCCTCGAGGCTCTGCAATCAAACAGATTGCACGGAGCAGGTCGTGGCAGGAGGAGAAGTCACCGGAAGAGATCCATATCTGCTGTTCCTGGCTTCTTAGCCTCGGTTGTTAACTCAAGGCCTCAAACAAAGCTGCAGCAACCTTCCGATGGAGCTGCAGCGAGATGAGGAAGCTCAAGTTTGCTGTGCCTTGCGTTCAGGGAACTGCAGCCAAATTCTGTCAGCTCCTCAGTATACTTCAAGGGTCATCTGTAGGCGTCAGAGAAGATCTCAAGACAATAATAGTGCTCTATTTTAGCATGCTCATTACAAAGTATAACTGCCCTCTGCCTCTAGCAACTATTTTTTTCCTCCTGCTCCAACGGTGCAAGAGTGGAAGGGGCTTGTTGTCATAAGCAGCAGTTTGGTGTTTCTCTGCCTAATTCCTTCATTGTCTCTTCAAATAAGACCTTTTTTCTTTCTCCATGGACTCTTTAAAAGGAAATTAAGCTTCAGCACAAAGATGATTTGCAGTGGGGTGCTTGCCATGATTGGTGTATTCAGCTCAAAGAAGCAGTAATCAAACTGCTCAGCGTTTTCTGCTGGTGGGGAGCTGTGCTGGGAGATTGCTGCCTCCTCAGGAAAGGAAAATGCAGCTTTGAGTGAGGTTGAAATGCTGTTTACAGATCATGGTTAGTGTAGAGTAGGACTGTGGCTTCCTGTCCTCATCCCCATTTCTTTGGGCCCAGTTTCTAATGGGCCTGGAACAGCTCTGAATCATAGAATCAGTCAGGGTTGGAATGGACCACAAGAATCAGCCAGTTCCAACCCCCCTGCCATGGGCAGGGACACCTCACACTAGATCAGGCTGTCCACAGCCTCATCCAGCCTGGCCATAAACACCTCCAGGGATAAGGCTTCCACCACCTCCCTGGGCAACCTGTTCCAGGGTCTCACCACCCTCATGGTGAAGAACTTCTTTCTGACATCCAGTCTGAATCTACTCATTTCTAGCTTTGTTCCATTCCCCCCAGTCCTATCCCCTTACCTGACAGCCTAAGAAGTCCCTCCCCAGCTTTCTTGTAGCCCCCTTAAGGTGTGCTGTGGTGGTTGCTCTGTCTCTGAATCAACAGGACAAGAGACTCTCCTGAATTCCTTCCAGTGTCACAGCAGGAGTGGGATGCTTTGGAGTACCTGGCCCCGAATGGAGCCTTTCCAGTGGCCAGGGCAGCTGGAGATGTTCTGCAAAATGTGTATGGCACAAGGAGCTTGAGCTGCTACTCAGCCCCCTTCTGTGGTTGCAAGCTATAAGGCTCATGAAAGGCATCAGCCACCCTCTACCCCCAGGTGCTGAAGAAGGCAGAACCTTTTTAACATGTTAGTTGGCTGCTCTTAAACAAAGAGAAGTTCTCTTCTTGCCTGTGCTGGTTTTAATTTTACATCTTGTGTGATGTTGTTTAGATTCAGCTCTTTCCTGAAGAAGCAACAGTCCTTTGATGTATTCTTGTGCCATATCAAAGCAGCTTTAATAAAAACAGCTCAATGAGGTCTCTTGACTCATAATGCAATATTGTCTCCTACTTTCCCAGTTGCAGCCTACTTCTAGACCCTGAAGGGGCAAGATCCACCTGTGCAACAGTTTGGAAGTTATTTTCTGACCTTCCCTCTGCCTGTCTAATCCATGGAGGGATCTCTCCATCCACTCCTTGATAAAGAGGGACATTCCTTCTCTCCTATGCAACATAACCTATCTATTAGCCATGCCACAGTGCTCTCTCTTGTACTGTGACAGCCAAGGAATAAGTAAAACTTCTCCACCCTGTTGTTAATGTCTCTAAGAGATGGTTTCTTAAAGCAGAGGGTGCTGAGGGTATCCTTTAAGTGGTGGGTGGAATCCTGGCAACCTTAAAGGGAACTACTGGAGAAAGTCCATTGAAGGCTACTGAGGTGCTGAGGGGCCTGGAGCATCCCTGTGAGGAGGAAAGGTTGAGAGCCCTGGGGCTGTTGATCCTGAGGAAGAGCAGCCCCAGAGGGAATCTCATTAATGCTCAGCAAGAGCTAAAGGCTTGGAGGGCAAGAGGATGGGGCTGGGCTCTTGTCAGTGGTGCCCAGGGACAGGACAAGGGGCAGTGGGCACAAACTGGAACCCAGGAGGTTCCATCTGGACAGGAGTAAAAGTTCCTTTGGTGTTGAGGGTGCTGGATCCCTGGAACAGGCTACCCAGAGATGTTGTGGAGTCTCCCTCTGTGGAGAGCTTCTAACTCCTTCTGGCCACTGTGATCCTGGGCAAGCTGCTGTGGGTGTCCTTGCTTTGGTAGTGGGATTGGACTGGATGATCTCCTGAGGTCCCTTCCAGCCCCCACTATGCTGGATTCTGTGAAATGCCAGAGACATCAGTAGTAACTTGATCAATCCAACACTCCCCTACAGTCTGGGAGAAGGAGCCTTCCAGCTGGAAAGCTGCAGTGTTTGGGATTTAGGCAGCATGAACTCATTTCTTTTGGTAAATGCTCCTCACAACAGAGCTCAACACTAGGAAAGGAGGTTGTGTAAATGAAGTCTTCTATCTTTGATCATTTTGGTCATTCCCTGTGTGTCCCTGGACATTGTGCTGTCAGAATGCTGATCTGTCAGCTTTGGTCATCTCCAACTTAATCCCAAGAAGTCCAAGACCAGCAGCCTGAGGCCTGACCCAGATGCTCTCTGTTCTTTGAGCTAATGGGTGCAAGTTCTCCACACCCATGGGGACCCTGTCAGAGCAACACAGGTGTTGAAATTCTAGAATCATTAAGGTTGGATCTTTAAGATCATCAAGTCCAACCTTCTAGCCAACACCTCCAGACTGTGTCCCAAAGGTATTTGACTGTTGGTGAGCTTTGAGATCCCAGCAAGGTGAAGCAACGATAACATTTAAATGCTGGGATGAAATCTGCAAAGACAACAAAAGGTCTTTGCCACTCCAAAATTCTGCTGCTAATCTAATTTTGCTGCAATTGCCTCCTGTTGCATCAGTCAGTGCTGCTTGGTGCAGAGCTGCTGCTGGCTTTGCAAAGTGCTGTAGATAAAAGCAGCGTGGGAATAATCACTCAACTTGATTTATTTTTTTTTATTCCCCTCCCCCACTGTTCTTTCCCTGTTAACACATCAGTGGTATTGACAGCTCTGCAGAATGGGGGAATTGAGCCCTTCTGTCTACACAACACCCCGTGCATGTGCATCATCACGACAGGATAATGAGGTTCTGCTCTGTGATGCTCTGCAGCATGCCTGGCATCTGCTTTCTCACTAGGTAAATCCAGCAGCAGCCAGGCCTGGATCAGCAATGGGCAGCAGGAGCAGGGAAGTGATTTGTGCCCCTCTGAGGTCACAGCTTGGATACTGGATGCAGTTTTGGGCCCCTCTGAGAAGGACATTGAGGGGCTGGAGTGGAGCTAAAGAAGGGCAACAAAGCTGGGGAAGGGGCTGGAGAACAGGGCTGGGGAGGAGCAGCTGAGGGAACTGTGTTCAGTCTAGAGAACAGGAGGCTGAGGGGAGACCTCATTGCTCCCTAAATGGAGATTGGAGCCAGGTGGGAGCTGGTCTCTTCTCCCTACTGAATGAGAGGAAATGACCTCAGATTGCATCAGGAAAGGTTTAGGTTGGGTATTAGGAAAAAGTTCTTGACTGCAGTAGTGGTCAGGGATTGGAACAGGCTGCCCAGGGAGGTGGTGGAGTCACCATCCCTGGAGGTGCTCAGAAAATACATAGACATGGTTTAGTGGCCATGGTGGTGTTGGGTTGCTGGTTGGACTCCACGATCTTGGAGCTCTTTTCCAACCAAAACAATTCTGTGATTCTATGAAGTGTTACTGGCAAAAGGTCAGAGGAGAACTCCTGGGTGAATTTTCATGTGGGTTCCCACTGGGTTCTTGGTGCAGAGTGGGAAGAGTCTCAAAACACCTTCTTCAGCAGCTGATAGTTTCTTAGAGTACCAAGCAATTAATGTGGGCAAGCAGGGAGTTGCAGGCACCCAGTAATTAAGAAGGAAAGCACCTAAGGCCAGCATAACGAGGTGGTGTGGGTGTCCTGCACTTTGAGATGGTTGCTTTTAATTGCAGCAATTTAACTGCTTGGATCAAGGCAAGGAGTGAGCTGTGAGCCTGCCATTGGGCAGGGAACCTTCAAAAGAGGTGAAATGCACCTGATGGGCTCTGCCCAAAAAAGTACCTGCCGGAGGGCACCTTATTTAAATAAGAATGTGGAGTCCTGTGAGCTGTCAGCAGTAATCCTTTTACAGGGCTGAGTAAATGCTGAAGCTCTGACATCTAGACCGTTCTCTTCCTTATATAGGGCTGGCTAAGTGCTGGGCAGTAATGAGATTGGAATAAAAGGCTTTGGTAACCAAGAGGAACTGGCAAGGCCCAGCTGAATCTTAAACTTATCCCTCTGAGTGCCTGGATTCAAGCAGTGCAAGTGTGGGTCCTGAAGTTCAGGGCTTCTGATCCAGTGTGAGGTGTCCCTGCCCATGGCAGAGGGGTTGGAACTGGATGATCTTTGAGGTCACTTCCAACCCTGACAGTTTTGTGCATCAGGTTGGAAGAGACACTCAAAGGTCATCTTGTGCAAGCCCCCTGGAGTCAGCAGGGACACCTCCAACTGGAGCAGGCTGCTCAGGGCTGCAGCAAGGCTGATCCTGAACATCTTTCACCACATCTCTGGGCAGTGTCTCGTATTGTGAACAGCTTCCTCCTGCTGTCCAACGTAAATCTCCTCTGCTCCAGTTTCAAACCATTGGCCCATGTCCTATTGCTACAAGTCACAGACTCACAGAATGTCAGGCGTTGGAAGGGACCTCTGTAGATCCATTCCAACCCCCATGCCACAGCAGGACCAGACAATCCAGCTCAGGGCACACAGGAACACATCCAGACAGGTCGTGAAAAGTCTCCAGAGAAGGAGACTCCACAACCTCTCTGGGCAGCCTGTGCCAGGGCTCTGGGACCCTTCCAGCAAAGAAGTTCCCCTTGTGCTGAGCTGGAACCTCCTGTGCTGCAGCTTCCATCCATTGCTCCTTGTCCTATCCCAGGCAGCAAGTGAGTCCTCCCACGCCTTCCTGTAGGTCCCTTTCAGGTACTGTAAACATAGCTCTTAAGATGTCCCTGGAGCCTTCTCCTCTCCAGGCTGAACAGCCCCAATTCTGTCCTCATAGCAGAGGTGCTCCAGCCCTCTGATATTCTTTGTGGCCTCTTATGGACCTGCCCCACCAGGTCCATTTCTCTCTTGTGTTGGGGGTCCCACAGCTGGACACAGCACTCCAGGTGAGGTCTCACCAGTTCAGAGGGGCAGAATCTCCTCTCCCCATCTGCTGGTGCCGCTGCTTATGCTGCAGCCCAGGATGTCTCTATTGTGGAGCTTTGGCTGTGAATAGTGTTTGGTCTCTTGAGCTGTGGGCTCACTGAGATGGAAACCCCTTCATCCACTCGAGTTTTCCCTTGATTGTGTGGGAAAGAAAACAGGAATCTAGCTGTTAACAGATATCTTTAGTGTAGTTCATCATGATGGGTCTTTAAGAGTGGCTGGGTTTGGTTTGCTTTCATTGGAAGCTGTTGAAGAACAACAGCTGTTGAAGAGCTTCTCTGTTAAGAGAAGCTTTTCTCTTCTGGAATAAGAGAATCCACGTGGGCTACTGAATTAATAGAATTTGGTCTGGTTTAATTCACAGTGTATCTGATACTTTCCCATACAGGCAGGATTATTAATGTGCTGCTTCAAAATATCTGTTTGGTATAGTCAGATAATGGTCAAGGAGAAACATCACCTCTGCTGCTGTGTCTGGCCTTGGGGGAGTTATCAGTTGACAGCTTCAGAGCTTGAAAATCTGGTGATAGGACAAGAGGAAATGGGCTTAAGTTGTGCCAGGATTAGGTTGGATATTAGGAAAAAAATCTGGACTGAAAGAGTGGTCAAGCACTGGAACAGGTTGCCCAGGGAAGTGGTGGAGACCCATCCCTGGAGGTGTTCAAGAAGCTGTAGATGTGGTGCTTCAAGATATAATTTGCTGGTCATTGTCATTGGGTTCAGCTTGAGCTTGATGATCTTAAAGGTCTTTTCCAACCTTAATGATTCTGTGATTTTATGAAGTGCAGGAATCAACTGGAAGGTATCAGTCCTGGAGAGTCTCAGCTTAAATGATGTAGGTAAGGCAAAGCAGGGATGAAGAGAAAAGCAAAGGCAGCATTTCACAGATTCATAGAATGGTCTGGGCTGGAAGGGACCCTAAAGATCAGCCAGTTCCAACCCCCCTGCCATGGGCAGGGACACCTCCCACTAGCCCAGGTTGCTCAAGGCCTCATCCAGCCTGGCCTTCAACACTTCCACAGAGGGAGCATCCACAGCCTCCCTGTGCAACCTGTGCCAGTGTCTCCCCACCCTCACTGTGAACAATCTTACTAATATTTTGAAGTAATTTTCTTTACTTCCATGTTTACTGACTCAGGGAAGACAGGGATGAAATCTAGAAGAGAAAAGGAGGTTGGCAAGAGAGGAGGCTGGGGTTTGGTGAAGTTTTGCTTACCAAGAGGTGGTAGAAATGTGACTTGAAGGAAAATTGAATTAGTCTGCAGTGGCATCTTCACAGAGCTTCTGCAGCTGACCTCTGTTTTGGTCAAAGATGCTGAGGCTGGAGGTAGATGTTGGTAAGGAAGGAAGAGGTGAGTGGGTGGCTTCATTTTTACCTGGGTGCACCTGAGCTGTTTCTCAGAGTGAAGATGGAACAACTGTGAAACATTTTATTGTGTTTCATTTAATTTAATTTTATTTTTATTTTATTTTTTTTTGGGGGGGGGGGGGAGGGTGACTCATTGCAACTTACCCAAAGTGACCTGATTTAGTTAAATGAGGCTAAATATAACCCATGTGAAAAAGTACTGACATGTGGGAGGAGACGACAGCAGTTGGCTCTCAGCCTCTCTGTTCTGCAGGGAACATCTTTCATGACTGGTGACTAATAATTTTTACTCTTGGTGGCTTTGGAAAGAACATCTCTGCTCCATTACCCCCTTCTAAGGTAGAGGAAGAAAATGCGTGGCGCTTAATCCGTTGCTTGTTGTCTGCCTTTCTGAATTGCAGCTTACTGCTATGGACAGTGCTATCACCCTGTGGCAGTTCCTCCTCCAGCTCCTCCAAGAGCCTCAGAACAAGAATATCATCTGTTGGACCTCCAACGACGGGGAGTTCAAACTGCTGCAGGCAGAGGAGGTGGCCAGGCTCTGGGGAATCCGCAAGAACAAGCCCAGTATGAACTATGATAAACTCAGCCGTGCTCTCAGATACTATTATGTGAAGGTAACAGCATCTCTAAATCCACCTCCAATCCTTTATCCACCTTAATGAGCTTTGTTTCCTTTTTCATTCTCTTCAAGGGGACAGGTGTCACTCCTACCTCCCAGCATTAAGCAAGGTGTGCTAGTTTAGCTTTAGAGGGGTTTTTTTTATCCCTTCCTTGGGCTGCATTTCTTCCCCAGTGGTTATTTCAGAAGGTTCTTAGCCAGCTTTGTGCAAAATGTTCTCTCTGGTTTATGCCTTTGCTAACAGCAGTCTTGGAACAGTAATCCTCATCTCCAAAATATGAGCCATTGCAAGGGTTAAAAACCTTTGCAGTTTTTGAACACTAATCCTCATTTCCAAAATAGGAACCCTCGCAGGGGTTAAAAACCTTTTGCTGATGGAAATCTTTGAACACTTAATTCTCATCTCCAGAACATCAACCCTTGCAAGGGTTAAAAACCTGTTGCAGATGGAAATCTTTGAACACTAATCCTCATTTCCAAAATAGGAACCCTCGCAGGGGTTAAAAACCTTTTGCAGATGGAAATCTTTGAACACTAATCCTCATTTCCAAAATAGGAACCCTTGCAAGGGTTAAAAACCTTTTGCAGATGGACATCTTTGAACACTAATCCTCATTTCCAAAATAGGAACCCTTGCAGGGGTTAAAAACCTTTTGCTGATGGAAATCTTTGAACACTTAATTCTCATCTCCAGAACATCAACCCTTGCAAGGGTTAAAAACCTTTTGCAGATGGAAATCTTTGAACACTAATCCTCATTTCCAAAATAGGAACCCTTGCAAGGGTTAAAAACCTTTTGCAGATGGACATCTTTGAACACTAATCCTCATTTCCAAAATAGGAACCCTTGCAGGGGTTAAAAACCTTTTGCAGATGGAAATCTTTGAACACTAATCCTCATTTCCAGAATATCAACCCTTGCAGGGGTTAAAAACCTTTTGTTGATGGCAATCTTTGAACACTAATCCTCTTCTCCAGAATATCAACCCTTGCAAGAGTTAAAATCCTCAACACTCCACTTTAAGCAACAGGATGCTGAGGAGGAGGAGGATGAGGAGGAGGAGATGGTGAATATTGCACGAGCTCGCGATCTCTTCTGCAGTTGTCTCTATGAAGGGAGATCAAAAGGAAGATTTTTGGGGAAGCAGCACTAGAGAAAGTGTTTTTCTTTCTCTCCATGCATTCAGAATTGCCCTTTTTGTGTGGCCAGCAGGTTTAGTCCAGCAGAGGAAGATGCTCCTCTTGTGTAGGTGATATCCCTTCATAATTTGGGAGAGCCTTTCACAGCTAGTGTCCAAAAGGGGAGCTAGAATCCCGGTGTGGGACTCCTACCTTCATTTCAATCAACTTTTTTACCCCAGGACTCTTCTTGTGGGGGTGTAAGAGATAAAATAAAGCTCCTGAGGAACCTGTCAGTTGGTAGCAGGTGGTCTTTTGCTTGGGGTTTGTTAGCAGGGAGCATGAATCCCACTTGGCCCTGTGAAATCTCATCAGTAATGATGATTGTCCAATAAATAATCTTCTTAGCTCCAACCCGTGCCTGGCGTTTCGCTGAGGAGCAAAACAAGTTTGACAGCTGCTGTTTTGTGGTATTGAAAGAGCTGATTAGCCTGTGTTCTGCTGACTAGTTCAGCTGCTTTATTTTCTTTTATTATCATCATCTTAAGAGCAAAGGTGGATTTGATTTGAAATATTAACTCTCAAACCTCTAAGCTGCTATTCTGCCAGGTTCTCCTGTTAGGTTACTCTTAATGTACCCAGGGCAGTGATCGTTGATGGAAGCTAATGGGGGATTTATTTTGGTTTTTTTCTTTTGTTTTGTTTCTTTGCTGATGTTTTAAAATACATTAAACACTTGTAAGGCTGTTGTTAGTATTTTTAAGGTCAGGGTTAGCTCCCCTTTTGCACCATTCTGTCTGTGAGCTCTGGAAATGCTACTTTGGGAGGATAAAGTGAATTGGAAGGACACGGTGTGGTTTTGAAAAGGGAAGTAAAAGAAACCATTCCTGATGAGAGCTTGCAGACTATCTGTTTCCTCAGCCTATTTTAGGCAGTGTTTGTAGGAAGAAAATGCATCTGAGGAAGGTCTAAAGCTATTTCTGTCTTCTTTTTACCCCACAGAATATCATTAAGAAAGTGAATGGTAAGAAGTTTGTCTACAAGTTTGTTTCTTATCCGGAGATTTTAAACATGGATCCGCTGGTGGTGGGCAGGATAGAAGGAGACCCTGAAATGAGTGGCTTTGGAGAAGTCAGCAGTGCTCCAAAGGATGTGGAGAACTGTGGGAAGGAGAAGTCTCAGTCCTGTGCAAAGTCCTCCAGCCGCAATGACTACATCCACTCAGGCTTGTACTCCTCCTTCACCCTCAACTCCCTCAACTCTTCCAGCGTCAAACTCTTCAGGTCCATCAAGATCGAGAATCCAGCTGAGAAACTGACAGAGAAGAAACCTGCTCAGGATCCAACCCCTTCTGTCATCAAGTTTGTCACCATGCCCTCCAAAAAGCCTTCCTCTGTCCCACTGATCTCTACCACTTCAGCAATCTCTGCCACTTCCACTGCTTCTGCCACATCAACCGCACCTTCTCTTCCCATGGGATCAGATGAAACTCTGCAGACCCTGGAGACCCTTGTGTTACCCAAGTTAACTGTCCCTGAAGCTCCAGCACCTTTGCCAAACTTAACCACCAGCTTCACCCCAACTCCACCCATATCCTCAGTTTCTCCCACTCTGCAAGTTCCTTCCACACCCCCATCGCCTCCCCTAAGCTCCAATCCTGACCTGGACATTGACACAGACATCGAGTCTGTGGCTTCTCAGCAGCTGGAGCAGGCTCAGAGCCTTCAGCATCAATCCCCAGAGCCCAAAGAGCAGGATTCATCTGTGCTGGAGAAGGAATTTGCCAATCACCTCTCCAGATCTAAAAAACCCAAAGGGCTGGAGTTGGCTCCTACTTTGGTCATTACAGGCAGCGATCCAAGTCCACTGGGGATTCTGAGTCCTTCTCTCCCAACTGCTTCTCTTACTCCAGCACTTTTCTCTCAGGTAACTTCATTCCCTTCCCATTGAGTTGTGTTTTGTTGGTTTGTTGTTTTTTTTTTTTTCTTTTACTAACAATAGTTGTTTTGTTGCATTTTAAAACAGGAAGGGAAGCTGAAAATGAAGCAGTAGATTGTATTTGGAGTTCTGAAACTCAGGATGTCACTCCCTTTGCTGGTTTTTTTTTTGTTTGTTTTGGTTTTTATGCAACATAGCTTTTACACAACGTAATTTTTATGCAACATAATTAATTCTCCTCACAGTCAGTGTTTAGCTTCCACCCCAAAGTGTGCCCAGGTGGTATCTCAGCTCTGCATGTCTGCACAGTGGCAGCGTGTGGAGGCAGAACCCAAACCAGCACCAGCAGGATCCTCTGTAGATCTTGCCAGGGTGATGGTGAATTATTTCCAAACTTCTAAACCTTGCCTTTATCCTTCAGGCTGATTCTGGAAATACTTGAAAATGAGAGAACCATGGAGGTGTCTGTTGAGCAGCTTTGATTGTTTAGCTTGATTCAGTGGGCATTGACTTCAGGCCAGAGCATTGAGACTTAGCAGCAATAAGAACAGCTGCTTAATGTGTTTGTTATCTATGTGTGGGAAAGGAAAGCTTTTATGCCTCATGGAAAATTTGGAAGAGAACTGAGTCCAACTCTCCTGTATGATTGTTCTCCATATATTTAATCTCTTTCCTGCCATAAACTGCTGCAAGTGTGGGGAAGCTGCTGATTAAAAACTGAAATGGCTGAAGACGGGGGAAAAAAAAAAAATCAGTTGGAGTTGTTCTTTTTGGTAGCCTTTGGGATGTTTGCCTGTTAAGCTTGGAACATCTAGATTCAAAATCATAGAATGGTAGGGGTTGGAAAGGGTCTTCTGGAGATCATTCAGTCCCAACCCTCTCCTGGCAAGGCACCTAGAGAAGGTCACACAGGAACACGTCCAGGTGGGTTTTGAATGTCTCCAGAGATGGAAACTCCACAGCCTCTCTGGGTGACCTGCTCCAGGGCTCTGCCACCCTTAAATTAAAGAAGTTCCTCCTCATCTTTAGATGGAACTTCTGATGTTCAAGCTTGTGCCTGTTGCCCCTTGTCCTGTCACTTGGCACCACTGAAAGGAGCCTGGCCCCATCTTCCTGCCACCCATCCTTTAAGTATTGATCAACATGAATCAGATCCCTCCTCAGTCTTCTCTCCAGCCTAACCAGCCCCAATTCCCTCAGCCTCTCCTCATCACAGAGATGTTCAGTCCCCTCAGTATCTTTGAAGTCCTTTGCTGTTCCCTCTCCAGCAGTTCCCTATCCTTGAACCAGAGTGCCCAGAAGTGGGCAGAGTACTCAAAAGCTGGGTGTAAATGTCATTTATTGTGACCCAGCCTCTGTGTGTGCCCCATGGTTTGCTCTCTGTGAGCTCAGAGGCTGAGCTTTCCCAAGCCACTCAGAGGTGCTGTGAGCTGAGTTGCAGGAGGAGCTGCTGAGCTCTGGGTTGCAGTGGGATTTGGCAAGGAATGGGACAAGAGGCCAATGGCTCAGCAATAGGGGAAGCAGAGCTGGATGGCTGCTGCTGCTGTGGTGGGGTTTGGAGGGAGGAGGAGGGAATGGGAGTTCCTGGAATTTGGACCCAGCCCTCTGCAGCTGTAGGAGCTGACATGCTTGTGGCTGGATTTTCATGTGCTGTGTGTTACTCCCAGTGCTGCTTTCACCCTGCTGACCATCTTCTTGTGTTTTGCAGACTCCCATCTTGCTGACCCCAAGCCCCTTGCTCTCCAGTATCCATTTCTGGAGTACCCTCAGCCCAGTTGCTCCTCTCAGTCCTGCAAGGTTGCAAGGTGCTAACACACTCTTTCAGGTAAGTTCCAGCAACTTCAGCCAATCTCTCTGTGCTTTTCAGAACCTTCCTCAGTAGATCTACCAGAATCAAGCCAAACAGCTGAAAGAGAGAGAGAGAAAATAGTGATTTTTTTTCTCTTTTCTAACCCATGTTAGGCTTTTGAGAGCTTTAATTGTAGTGTTTACCCAGTTTTATTTAAGTATGTTGTAAATGTTGATGTTCCAGAACTGTTCTGAATTAATAACAGTCTGGTCTGTACTTAGAGATTGAATTTTAGGTTTTTTTTTTTTAGTTTGGGATTTTTGGGTCTGTGCTTCCTGTAAAACTTTATTTGTGGCAGAGCAAGAGAGGGGAGTCTGCCTTTTTACTCTGCTCTTGTGAGGCCCTCACCTTAAATCTTGCATCCAGTTCTGGTGTTCCCAGTATAAGAAGGACACAGAGCTGCTGGAGTGAGGCCAGAGGAGGCCACAAAGATGATCCAAGGGTTGGAACAGCTCTGCTGTGAGGACAGGCTGAGGGAGCTGGGGTGGGTACAGCCTGGAGAAGGGAAGGCTCCAGGGAGATCTTAGAGCTGCCTTTCAATAGCTGAAGGGATCCTACAGGAAGGCTGCAGAGGAACTTTTCCTGAGAGTGCCTAGAGCCAGGCCAAGGGGGAATGGTTTGAAGCTGAGGCAGAGCAGGGTTAGAGTGGAGGTGTGGAAGAAGTTCTCCAGTATGAGGGTGGTGAGACTCTGGAACAGGCTACCCAGGAGGTTGTGGCTGCCTCCTGCCTGGGGCCAGATTGGATGAGGCCTTGAGCAGCCAAGTCCACTTGAGAGGCCTCCCTGCTGGCAGAGAGGTTGGTGGAGATCATCTCTGAGGTCCTGAGCCATGCTGTGATTTTCCTGAAAGTTTGCATTTTGTTGCTCTATTGCTTGGTTTAATCATTTAGCAGTTGAAAGTCATCAGTCAAATCTCAGCAGCAGTAAGAAGCAAGGTTGTGCTTGCAGTTCCTCTGGCAGTGTGCAGCACAGCTCTTTCTCATCTCTCTTTGTTCTGTTGTCCTTTGTTGTTTGGAAATTCCCAGCAAAAATTAAAACAAAAAAAAAAAAAAAAAAAAAGGGGAAAAATTCTTTCTATTTAACCTGTAGTTTGTATTACTCAAACTCTTCCTTTACCTTCCACTTTGGAATTGGAATAACCACAATTATGTTGCCTCAGCTTGCTGAAGCAAAGGGTAAAATGTTGTCTTTTGGGTTTCTATCTGGCATCTCCATGGAGATGAAGGAAGTAGCTCACATGTACCACGAGGACAGGGAATAAACAAGCAGTGCTGAAAACTCACTGGCTTTTATTTTTTTTATTTTCCCCTCTATAAATAGCTGATAATTAACAGAGGAACAATTTAGGGCATGATTTCCCAACAAGCCTGTATTAAAGTCACTTATTAGTTCAGGATGTGGGCAGAGGTCACATACTGGGGACCTTTTGGTGGCACTGGTGGTAGCAGCTGGGTTGCTGCAGTCTGTGGCCTTTAAAAAGTGAGTTCTTTGGAGGAGACCAAGAAGATTGTTTGAAAGTTTGGGGTTGGGTTTTTTTGCTGTGTTTTGAGGGGGTTTATGAGGAGAGACTTTAGTGATGAGGCTGGTGAGGGGGCTGGAGGGAAAGGCTTATGAGGAGAGGCTGAGAGCTGGGATGATTCAGCCTGGAGAAGAGGAGACTTAGAGGGGACCTCATCACTCTCTGCAGCTACCTAAAGGGTAGCTGTAGTCAGGTGGGGGCTGGGCTCTTCTATTTGGCAACTGTCAAGAGGGCATGGCCTGAAGCTGTGCCAGAGGAGGGTTAGGTTGGGTGTTAGGAAGCACTTCCTCACAGAAAGGTGATCAGGCACTGGAATGGACTGCCCAGGGAGGTGGTGGAGTTGCCATCCCTGGAGGTCTTTATGAAAAGTTTGGATGTGGCACTTGGTGGCATGGCTTAGTTGGCACCCTGGTGTTAGGTTAGAGGCTGGACTTGATCTCTGAGGTCTTTTCCAGCCTCAATGATTCTGTGAGCTGAGGCTCTTTAGCTTGGAGCAGGGGAGCCTGAGAGGTGACCTCATGAATGTTGATAAATCTGTAAAGGTGAGTGGCAGGAGGCTGGAGCCAGGCTCTGCTGGGTGGTGCCCAATGCCAGCACAAGGGCAGTGGTGGAAATTGAGCCATAGGAAGTTCCATGGAAACATGAGGAGGAATTTTTTTCCCTGTGAGGGTGACAGAACCCTGGGACAGTTTGCCCAGGGGGGTTGTGGAGTCTCCCTCTCTGGAGATACTCAAAACCC